>VDFB02018619.1:0-145125 GCA_007258455.2 Sequoia sempervirens | reverse complement strand
AAAGGAAAGAAGGCAAAAGTATACTCAAGGCTGAATGTTGATAAGACTAGCCATAAGTATGCTGAAATTGGCATAACACCGAATCAAGAAGGTGATGTCAATATGGAGGACTACACAGTAACAAAGGTCCAGCTTGGCAAGGTTACCAGCGAAAGTGCAAAAGCCGATGCGCAAGTCACTTTGGATATCTTGGCAGGAAGGCTGGACAAAGTTGAGCAATCTCGTAACATGTACAAACAAAGGGCAGAGCATTATGCCACTGTTGTAAAGAGACTTGCCGGTTCTCCAAGCAATGCACAACCGCTGACAGTGGTAAGTATTGAAGACCCAGCTGTCAAGAAAGCTGAGAAATTCGCCTCCAAAGGCAGAGTGTTGTATGACTTTGTTGAAAAGATCATTGAACACGGATCTCGGATAATTTTAATTTGCGGATGAAAAGCTCCTACATGTTGGCCAAGCTCACCACCGAGCTTGACAAAAGAAAAAAGGCGATACTTTACTTTCCCAGGAGCGCAGAGACATGGAAAAATGCCTGTTGTCATGGTCGGAAATGAAAGCAGGTAAAGCTCAGCAAATTGGTGGAGGTTGGGGTAATTCCCGACAAAAAAAAGTTTGTAGAGGTAAAAGAATCACTGAAACACAGGATCCAAGTGGTTCAATCTCTCATTGAAGACCTTCACCAAGTACAGGAAGATGTCGACGGGCATCGCAACATTCTTGACAAAAGTATCAGAGAGTTGCCGGTCAACTTCTTGAGGACAATCGTATCTTCCTACCGGCCGCAGAAATATCCTGATCTTCAAAAGCCATCATGAATTTGATTGATGATGACTTCTCGAAGCTTCAATGAACATCATTTGTGATACAAGGCTCACATTGGACAACCTGAAGACGCATCTTGACAGGTGCAAGAAGGTTCACTCATCTGCCATGAGATCGATCACGAGAATCCACACCATTGTGGATTACACCGTTGGTCCGGATGAGAAGTTCGTGCAGGAGACTAGGAGGAAATTTGAAGACTTCCGCGCCCAATGCAAAAAGACGTGAAGCAGCCTTCTATTCTCCAGTGTTAGACATTTCCGGTGCATCCCATAATGCATCTTGTAAATATTTCTCGACATTTTCGAATGTCATTTTGTAAATTGTAATTACACCGAGTCCAAAGATGTAATATTTTGAAAACAAATTACACTTTGACTTTGGTCAAAGTTAGGTGAGATCTCCAAAAATCGCTCACCTAACTTTCCTTAATTTTCTCAATCTCTTTCCTTATTTTGCTCATCCCTCTTTCTATATATTGTGAGGGATTTTCATTGTAACATATCTTTTAGTCTTTTGCAACGAAGTGCTGCCCTTTTGTAAGCAAACTTGTGAAACTTTGCGTTCATATTTTGTGAATGAGATTCAATCAATAAAGGAAAGGATTGCAAGCCAAACTTTGTGTTGGATTCGATACTTTTGTAAGTTGATTTGATTTGGTAGTGATTAGTTGGAGAAATCTGAAAGACTCTAAGTGGTTGATGTAAACTTTGTGTTACATCCGTTATTTAGATTGCATTGTTATTTTGTTTATCATTGGTTGAGTGATCTATAAGACTTTGCGCTTATAATCATTCATGCTCATGCATGTTCTTGTTGGATAATCTATGAGACTTTGTGCTTATAATTATTCATTCTCTTGGATACTTTGTCGAAAGATCTACAAGACTTTGTGCTTGTAATCGTTCGTGCTCGTTGACATTTTGGTTGGATGATCTACAAGACTTTGTGCTTGTAATCGTTCATGCTGTTCGAAGAATTGTTGCGTCTAAGAAGACTTTGTGCTTCTAACGTAGCAAACGGTACGTTTATGCAGATCCGACATTGATAAAGCTACGGAACGACTTTGTGCCTTCGTGAGCTTTCCCATTTTATTTTCTTTTGTTTGTTGTTGATTACTTCTGGTATCTCTACGCTTCGCTTTGACGAGATAGAGATATTGGCATTACTGCTGGTTGTTAGTTTTTAGTTATCAAGAATTCGGAACTTCCAACACGTGAAACATTGTAAACATCTTCTCTGAAAAAAGAGAGAAGGATGAATGTAACACACCCCCCCCACTCCGTGACTTTCGTGTACATTGTGTAATTACTTTTGTGATTTACTATTGTTTCTCTTAGTAGTAAGAAGGGCGCCTCCCCTTTCCGAGAGGAGAGATTCACATCTCACATAGCTGTGGCTGAAGTCCAAGTTGTGTAATCTTTCGAAAGTTGATTACATAATTTCACCCAACACCTCCATATTGACATCTCCTTCCTCTTGAGGTGGTATGCCAATCTCTACATATTTATGACCGGCTTTGTCAACATTCAACCGTGAATACACTTTTGCCTTTTTCTTCCCCTTGGCTTTTGGAGGGGCTATTTGTTCAAGATCAAGCTCTTCTGGAGAAATCAATTGCTTTTTCTGCTTCGATACTTGAGATACCAACCAAGGGGGAAGAGAGGAGGTACAAGCTTCTGAGTCAACGATCAACTCTCTTGTCAACGCCACTTATGAAGGAATGACTGGTATCGTGACAATTGGCGTAGTATTCATCATAACTGCTCCTGTAGTTTGCACATTGAGTTGATCAAGCATGGATTCATTCATGAATCTGTTAAACTCAGCTTCTGAAGTGATATCATAGGATGGTGATGACAGGTTGGGAATGGATGATGGAGGACTTGACAAAATGTCAACCGTTTGTATACTTGTCACTAAAGGAGTATCAAGTATGGTTGATGCTGCAGGGGTTGGTGAAATGTCCACTGCGGGTATTGCAAATGTAGGAATAGGTGATGGAGGAGTGTTGGGATTCGGAGGTGTACGAGGAACATTTGAAGTTACAAGTGATGATGTCATGGGAAGTTCTTCAACTACATTCTCAGAAGGAGACATAGTTCTTTCTTCATCATGCCCGACTTCCTGTTGATCATCCTCTTGCTCTTCTAACTCTAGTTCACCTTCTTGATCACCTTCAGACTCTTGTTCACCTTCAAAATCTTCTTCCTCATCAGTGTCTGCTTCTACTGAATCTTCTTCTTCAACAGATTGATCACTTGAATTTTCTTCTTCATCAGAATCTATCTCTTCAAAAACAACCCCTTTTCCTTTGGAGCGAGATGGTTCAGATTTCGTAGTTTCTCCTTCTGGGACAACCTATGTATCCTTCTTTCCGACAGTGAATTTAATCCTAGCGCCTCTTCGCGAAGAAGTGGGAATGGCCGCAGGTTTATCTTTCATGTGAGATTCTTGTTGTCGTCTAGCTTCTGCTCCGGATTCTTCTCCCTCAAAATCTATCCTAAAAGTTTTCATCTCAAAGCCATGCTTATGTAACCACTCTACAGTGTTAGCCAAAATTGGTGCCAACCTCTCCCTGATGGAAACACTTTCCTTTCGGGACCATTGAATTGCAGGTAAAGGTCTTTTGGAGATTTCTTGCTCATCGTAAGCAGCATTCATGATGTCACCAAGATCTGTGAAATCCTCTGGTAGGTCAACAACACCAAGATTTCAGATTTGTTGTACGGTTAGCCTGCAAAAATCCATCTTACAAATGGCCTCTTCATCTCTACAATCAACCCAGATGTCCTCAAAACGGTACTTGTGCTGATGACTCTTTTTCAATTTCTTCTTCACATTTCGGTAGTCAAAATCAAATCTGTATCTATAGGTCCTGATTGTCATGACTTGTATTTCTGCATAGACCGACTTGGGTTTTTGTACACTTTTGATGGTATACCTACCAATTGTCAATGGGAACTTGAATCATGACTTGTGAATCTTCATCCATTCTTTGTGAACTGAAATCAGTTGTCTGCACAACTCCATGAGAATCCACTTGTCTAAGGGGTATCTGGGCAACATGTAAGGACACCCAGTGTAGCACCCTACTCTCAGGTAAGTAAAAGTTGGGAATTGTAGGAATATGCATCCAACTTACCACTTTGTAGGCCTCATCAGATACTCTCTTCTTCTCGAGAGTCGGGTCAAAGCTGAAAAGCAGAGGTGCAAAGAAAGCATCGGTGACCCACCTGAAATGGTGAAGGCTTTCCTTCAACTCCAGTTGATAGAAATATTTGTACACAGGTATAGATTGTCGGTTCCCTTTTGTGGATAGACCTGGAAATTGCCTCATCACGGCTATAGCATACACCAAGTAAGAAGTCATGTAGAACTTCAAGGTGGTTGGCACATTGATCAGCTGTTCATGTATTTCATCACTGATCTGTTTGCCCCAATCAATATGATCCTTTTGTCTCCTTATGATCCTGATGTATTCATACATCCAGTCATGAAAATGGGATGATTCAGGCAATCCCTTCACTCTGCTTAAGAGTGTGATTATGTCCCTGACATCTTCCTTGAAGTCACTTCGCGGAAGTCCCTTTGGCCATCTTGAGATAGTGTGCCTAGGTTCTTTCAACCATTGACTATTTATCAGGTATTTAGCCTTGTTGGGATCTGAGTCATAGACTTCCTGCGCTTGTTTTATTGAGATGTCAGTGTACTTCTCCATCTATGGAACTCTGAAAACAATATCAAAGAAGTCAGGGTCAAGTCTCAATATCTCATGTCCAGAAGAATCAATCACACTTCTCCTTTCCCTGATGTAATGGGATGCAACTTGCAGGAAAAATTTTGTATTATGTGAAGAAGTAGGGAACGTGGACACCAAATGCAACTTATTGTGCACAATGGCTCTCAAAGAATCTTCAAGAGGCTTCTTCTCAATTCTTTCCACGAAATCAACGAGGTCTTGATGACCAACCTCAATGTCTTTTATCTCATCCACCTTTGAAATCACTACTATCGACGGATAAACAACTTGGTACTTGTATTTCATTTTATTTTTAGCCTTTGAAGATGATGGAGGTCTCTTAGCTGTCATTTGAGAGCAATTGGATCAACAAGATACAACTTTGAGGATCCCTTGATAAGATCTGAAAAGAAACTGTAAGATGTGGAATCAACAAACGTTAGTCGAAAAGAAGCATTGGGATGTGTTAAGCGAGCAACAATGTTCAGCAAGCATTAAACAAGTGATGAATCACGAAAAACGATGCGGGAGCCGAAAAACGAGGTTCAAAGCGAAGATAAGGCACTTTGAGGTGTTAAGGAGCAAAAATTGGGAAAAGTGTAAAGGTGCTGAAAATCAGGGCCCTTACACCAAGAGTGATTAACTTTGAAAGTAATGTGTCCGGGCGCTGAAAAATCCCGCCCTGACACTTGGCTTCATGGATGCAAGGGTAAAATGTAAAGGCATGAAAAAACAACGCCTTAGCATATGAAGGGATAAATGAGAGAAGTGCAACGGTGGATAAAAAGTCCGCTTGGACATGGAAACTTTGTGCCATTTGAAGATGATGAACTTGGAATGTGTTTCTTTGTGCAAGCTGAGTATTTCGTTGCCATGGATTATGTGAGCAAAACTCATTCACGAACTTCATTTTCAAAAATGAGTTCATTCAAAAGCCCGTGCATGAGATCAATCATTGAAACAAGGGAAAGAAAGGGGTTGATGGAGAATAGAATAGGTGTATCAAGATGTGCTTTGATGAAAGGTGACAAAACAAAAGACAAAAATGATCCCAACACAAATGATAGAGGAAACCAAATGACAAAGAGGTGAGAGAAAAATGTGTTTTGAAGTTGAGACAACCAACGCGCGAGTGGGAGAAAGAACAAATAGAAGGAAAATAGGAAAACGCGTTGGAGATGTAGATAGAAATCAAAACAACACAAAAACACATTAACAAATCTTAGCAAGATAAAACGCAGACAAAGAGGAGTTAATGAAAGGAGAAACGAATAAAAACATACCTGGAAAAAACCATGATGAACTCAGCTAAAAAATGCTTGAAATCTCCACAAAAACGTGTTTTGGAGATGAAGAAATGCTTGCCCAGGAAAGAGAGATCAATTGCAAATGAAAAGAATGAAGGAGAGAAAACCTAAAATCACTTTTAAGTGATTGTACAAGTGTTTAAAATAAACTCCAATCGCCTCAATAAAAAGTGGCATAAATTATGGCACATTCAATGAAAGTGTAAACAACCCAAAAAACAACGCCCTAGTCAAAAATTGACTAAGTATGGCAAAAAAGTGCAAGGGCGCTAAAAATCAGCGCCTTTGCACCAAAACATAAAATCACTTAAGTGTAAGGGCACTGAAATAGCCCGCCCTTGCACTTTTTATACTTAGTCATTTTTCTTGCAAAAGTTGGAGCACTCTTTGTTGGAGCTTCTGCACTTTTGGCAATTTCACTAAGTATAAACGACGAGAGTTCACGAAGGTACTCCTTTCGAAGGTCTTCGCGAGACAAACGTAGAGGGATGCTCAAACAAACTGTTTGAGGCTTTGGAACACACTTCAAGGTGGATTGAAAATTGCCTCGTTTTGCATGCTTGAACTTCATGAACCTAGGAAATAGACAAGTTTCGTAGGGGGATTATCCGTGGAACGAGCGCTGCTTGATTCTGTGATAACAGGAACATCCTAATTGCTTCCAGCCGTGGAACTAGAGCAAACGTATCTTCAAAATCTACACCTTCCACTTGAGCATAGCCTTTGCAAACAAGCCTTGCTTTGTTTCTTGTTATCTCTCCATTCTCATCCATCTTGTTTCGAAAAACCCACTCGGTACCTATGACATTCTTATCCTTGGGCCTTGGGACAAGTTCCCAAGTGTTATTCTTCTCAATCCGGTCTATCTCTTCTTGCATGGCCCTTACCCAACACTTGTCGTCAATTGCTTCATTGAAGTTCTTGGGCTCTATCCTAGAGATAAGGAAAAAATGTGCTTGTTTTGTTGTGTTGACCGATTTCCTCCTAGTTTGTACATTTGTTTCTAAATCCCCAATCACTAAGTCTTCTGGATGATTTCTTTGAACAAACTTAGATGGAGTTTTGGATGCCTTTGATGGGGTTTTAGAAGGTATTTTGAGTTTCCTTGTCATGTTTCCTCATTTTCATCTTCTTTTGAATCTTCATCTTCTTTCACATCTTCATCTTCCTTACACATATCTTGCACATCAAGATTATTTTCTGTAATGTCATTACAACGTCTACCTTCATCAATTTTTACATTTGCACTCTCTATTATCTTGTGCAACCTTTTGTTGTAGCACTTATAAGCTTTACTTCTTGTGGAGTATTCGAGAAAGATCCCCTCATCTGCTCTTGTATCAAAGTTTCCCAAGTCTTCTTCATCTCTCTTAATATACCATGTGCTACCAAAAACTTTGAAGTACTTAACTGTAGTAGGTTTTCCTTTCCATAACTCATAGGGTGTTTTGTCATTATTGACCCTGATTTGTGCATGATTTAGAATGTACACAGCTGTATGAACAACTTCCTTCCAAAAAGCATCAACAATCTTTGATTCATTCAACATTGCCCTTGTCATCTCTTGGACGGTTCTATTCTTTCTCTCCACTACACTATTTTGTTGAGGAGTTCTGGCTGCTGAAAATTGTCTCCTTATCCCATGTTCTTGGCAAAAATTCTCGAACTCATTTGAGGTAAATTCTCCTCCTCGGTCTGATCTAAGGCATTTTATCTTCGAATCAACTTCATTTTCAACCAGCTCCTTGAATGCTTTGAACTTTTCAAAGGCTTCAGACTTCTCCTTTAGAAAGGCAACCCAAGTCATCCTTGAGTAGTCATCGATTAACAACATGAAGTATCTTTCTCCTTGCAAAATTTTTGTTCTTGTTGGTCCACAAAGATCAGTATGTATGAGCTCCAAAGGTTTTGATGTTGAACATTCTTTGGACTTGAAGCTTGCTCTTGTTTTTTTTCCAAGTTGGCATTCTTTGCAAATGATGTTAGATGGTTTTGAGATTCTTGGCATATCTCTTATAGCATCTGCTTTACTGATTTTCACAATATGGTCAAAGTTGAGGTGGCCCAACCTTCTATGCCACAACCAATTTTCATCTTCTTGCACCAAGTTGCAACTTTCACCACCTATTTCTCTCAAAATATATAAATTGATGGCAGTCCTATCAGCATGTGCTATCAGCTTTCCATCATTTTTAATTTCACATCTTTTGGAGAGAAAAGTTACATTATGTTCTTGATCACAAAGCTGACTTACACTTAGCAGATTTTCTTTTAGGCCCTTAACATAAAAGACATTCTTGATTTTTGTTTTCCCATGATCTAGGCTAAGTGTCTCTTTACCTCTTATCTCTTTCTTTGAATTATCACCAAATCTTACTATTCATCCATTAAAGTGTTCAAAAGAAATGAATTTATTCTTATCACCTGTCATATGCCTTGAACACCCACTGTCAATAAACCATTTATCCTTCTTGTTTTCAGCATGCAAAGCAATTTGAACAAACATTGACTCCTTCCAAATCTTGACCAGTTTTTCCCTTGCTTTGATGGTCATGTCTTTATCTTTATTTTGTTTTGGTGAGACATCAAATACTGTTCTGCAGAATTTTTCCTTGTGTCCAAAATTCTTGCATTTGTGGCATACAACGTTGAAATCCATCAAAGGTGAGAAGGAGTTGAAGTTTCTTTTAGTAAAGCTAGGGACATTGTTCATTTGGCTTTTGCAATTCATGGCCTTGTGGCCATACTTGTTACATGAGAAACAATATCCTTTGAACAAATGGTTCTTCCTAGCCTTAGATCTTCTTTTGGAATGAACACATATCCAACCTTCTTCGGTTTGTCTTGGAGTTGTCTTTGATTCTTGTGAGTTTGCATCATTCCCTTTGCTAGTCTTCTTGCTTGTTTCTCTAATTTTGAAGTCCATTTCATTTGTCTTGGAACATGCAGCATGTTTACCAAACCTTGTATGTTGTCCCCTTTGCTTTTGCAATTCCTTTGTTAACATAGCAACTTCTTGTTCCAATTTATCTATTGTTTCATTTTCAACCTTTTCAATCTCTACAAGCTGAGTTCTTAAATCTTCAATTGTTTTATTTGATTCCTCCAAGCTTTCAGTCATTTCTTTGATCTTCATTTCATACTTGGTGATTTTCTTTTTCAACTTCTCATTCTGTTTGTATGCATAATGAAGCTCTTCTTCAAGATCTACTTCTTCTTCTTCATTGCATTCTTGATCAGCATCATGTTCTTCATATTCAGCCATGAACAATATTTCTTCTTCATCATTGGACTGTCATCACTTTGTTCTTCTGAAGAGCTGCATTGTTTCTTTGAATAATTTCTATTTTTGGGGCTTCTTCTTTGAGTTATGTTTAGAGTTTTTCTTCCCGTTTTTCTTTGTGTAAACTTCCTTTTCTTCCTCACTAGAATCACTTTCATTTTGAGGACAGTTAGATGCATAATGTCCAATCTTCCCACAGTTGAAACATTTAAAAGGAAATTTTCCTTTGTACTTTCCACTTCCCTTTTTAAGCTTCTTCATGAAATAGGCTTCTACTTCTTCACCACTTGACTTATCACTTGATGTATCATGTTTGGCTTTCCCCTTCTTAGATGCTTTGAAAGAAATCTCCTTCTGTGGTGTCCTCCCCTCAATCCTCATTTCATAAGCAGCAAGAATCCTTTGTAGTTCATCTTTTGTCAATGTGTCTAGATTTGTCAATTCTTCCAATGTCGATACTTTGGATTCAAATCTTGTGGAAAGAGATCTTAATATTTTATCAACAATGATAGCATCATCAACATCTTCACCAAGTCCTTTCATAATGTTCACAATTTCATCAACACGAAGAAAATATGATGCTATGTCTTCATCTTCATTCATTTTTAGGGTCTCAAACTTCCTTCGATGAGTCTGCAGCTTTGCCTTCTTCACTTTGGCATCTCCTTCATAAATGTTTTGAAGTTTGACCCATATTTCTTTTGCTGATTTGCAACACATGACCTTTGTAAATTCTAAATCTGTTAAGCTGCAAAGAAGAGCATGCTTGGCTTTGGCATTGTTCTCGCTTTTCTTCTTTCCGGCTTGATCTATTGGAGGGGTTGATGGAGGTGTATATCTATCAACAATAGATTGCCACACATCAAACCCAAGAGCATTCAAATAAGCTTCCATCTTAATACTCCAAAAGGCATAATTGGACCCATCAAAGATAGGTGCTTTGACTGTATTGTTGTAATTTGCCATAAGTGCTCTTAAGGATCTCCTTCAAGCGGTTAGGCTTTGAAGAAGGACCCGCTTTGATACCAATTGAAGAGCACAAAAATTTACTGAGAGGGGGGGAGGGGGGGTGAATCAGTAAATCAAAACAAACTTTTTCTTTCTAAAACTTTTATCAACTTGAACTTTTATTCAACATCAACTTCCTAATATGAAACAATGCAATTAAGTTGACTCCAATTGATGTATGAAATGTTTAAATTATTTTTACAAAAGAAAGTAGGCACCAACCTACTTGAATTATTAATGAAAAGTATAGTAGGCTCCAACCTACAAGGAGCACCAACCCCTAATATGCAAGGCACCAACCTTGACTAAATGATGGATGTAAGATGACTGCCTTCAAGCACATCTGCACTTCCTCTATCCTCCAGTCTGTTTTGTGATGAATGCTATCACTTTAAGCCCACACAAGAAGATAGAATTTCTGACCTGTGAATGCTTACTATCTACAACCACACATTGCAACTTTGAATTGGAAAGATATTAAAAAAACCTACAACATTTTTGTTATGGAATTTAATGATTCCCAATAGATTTCAAAAATAATAGAAAATAGATTTTGGCACACATCAAAAGATTTTATTTTATTATATTTCAGATCTAAAACAATCCATAAGGAATCATCAAAAGTGTATAATATCAAAGTTGTAGGCATATTCCATATTTTTTAACAATTTAAACAACACTCAAAACAAAGGTTGGAGCAAAACATTATTCCAAAATTATGAGCAATTCCTTTAGTTGTCAAAACATTCATGTTTTATCAGTATTGAAAACATGACAAAACTATGTAGAAGTGCCTAAAATTTATAATAAAAAATTATAAAACTCTTTAGTATCTTTCCAATGGTTCAAATTTGACCCAAATTGGAAGTTGGGATAAAAAAGCTATGGTTAAGTTACTTCAAAAGAGAGACATTTTAGGTATGGAATAACCTCCCAACAATGTAAATTTAAAGAGGTAAGTTTAGTCCAATTAAATTAATTTGGATGTGGTTTTAAGGGAAAAAGGTTCCACATAGGCATCAATCTAGGAGGTTAATCTAACCCTCCACTTCGATCTGAACCCATACTACATGGTAGAAAGTCAAAATATTGGAATAGTAGGCAAGGGTTGTTTGGGTAGTTTTATAAATTGCAACAAGGGTTCAATCTAACACTTCAGATTGAACCTTATAGATCAAATCCGCCTTAGATCAAACCTCATATGTTTACCTATGGATTTTGTTTCACATTTTTCATTGGCTCAAAAGTGGGACACAATGTTTTGTCCCCACCCACCACTAACACATAGATTTAATAACATGAATGAGTAAACTAAAATCTAATTTCTAAAAAGTAATTAAATCAATTTCATTACTAGATCATAAATTTTGGTGAGAAATTTTTCTCTTGAACACCATGTTATATCTTTCATGATCAAAATTATAGAAAGCCAAACAAAAACTATATTTAAAAGTTGAATATCCTTCAAATAAAGACATCTTACTTTACTTTGCAATGAACACTAAGAATTCATAGAATCTTATATCATGGCTGTATATTTTTTTAATATCTAACCTTTACAAAAACTACACAAATGTTAAAGGTTGATTTCATTGAAAGGCTAAATTGAAAATTAAACTAGACATTTTTTTTCTTGTCCCATCTCATGTAACCTATATATATATATTGTGATAGTTGAGTATTCATGCATATTTTTATTTATATTTTTATATTTTTATATTTAAACATTATATTTTACTATAAACATCTTTTTCATTTTAATGGATAGTTTACATTTTTATTTATAAATTATTTTTATTTCTAAAGGAATATATGAATTGTTCTTAAATTGACTTAATTAATATATGTTAATAGTTTAATATTTTTATCATACACTTTTTATTTAAACTAATTGTTTAAAATAAAATTTGTTTGAAAATAATACATAAAGAAGATTTATATCAAAAAGTTATATACAATAATTTCAAAAAATTATTTATGTTATTATTTTAATTGTGTATACTTATTATTTTAATTATTTTAAAATATAATATCCAAATTTATTAGACAACAATATATGTGAACTATCAATTTAAAATTATATATATGTGATACTTCTTTAAAAAATTACAAAAAAATAATACTATATAACACATGGTATAAAATATATACATATAGAATTGCACCTTGCTATTATTGTTATGTGAGATATTTCTCCATATATATGATAATTACGTCATATTTTTCTGTGTTAAAAAATTAATGATTAAAAAAGAATTGCAATATATAAAAACAGTGCATATATAATGTATTATCTTATTGTGTGATGGATTGAGTATGAGCCATTGGTTTTACCGTATTTAGTTTCCTGTCGCTGTTATTCATTCTTTGTAAGGCGATTGAAATGGCTTGTTTAAAACCATCCCCATAAGATTCCACTGAATTGTCTGTTGTTTGTGGTATTCCTTTGATTGAATCAACTAAGTTTTTCCTCCCATCTTGAAATTCCCCCGACTCTGTATCATCTTGAATGGTCACCTGGATGTGAACATACCATTACAAATAATAAGAACAACATTATATCAAATGGGTAATTTGGTCAAATTCATATTTATTTTCACATAACAAATCTTTCATGGTAAGACAATGGCATTGACAAAAACGGAAATACTTCCAACCACTCATCAGTTACAATATTTCATTACCCACCTTTCCATTGCAAGACAATCATACATGACAAAAATAAGAACCAAGGCATACACGCCATTAATTATGTGTTCTTATGAATTAAAATCATTTTTCCTTGAAAAGATAAACTTTGAAGGAACTCTATTTGGGAGTCTAATGATAATGAACAAATCTTATTTAAATCTTATTTCTTTTATTTTTATATTTAAGTGTAAAGCAACGGTTTTTAAAAGGCTCTGATATTTTTTACACTAAGAAACAATTTTAATAAAGTTCAACTAGAACCACTAAATTATCATAAAAGACAAACAAGAAGGTTGTCTCCTAGTCGCAAATTAATACTACCATACTAAAGAGACCAAATCAAACAAAACAACCATCCGAAAATTAAAGAGACTGGCCAACTGAAGCTGGCATGAAGTCAAAATGCTAAAAAAAGCTCGGGACCAAAACACTTATTACTTCACATAGCCTCATCATTGAATAATTCCCTCTCGATAAACTCCCAAGAATGGAAACCAAGAATGGATCAAAAAGGAAGAAAGAGGCAAGAGGAGAGATTTTCCTCAATCCCCAACAAGCTTTCCGAATCAGAACAACCCATGACCAACTCCTTAAAATCTTCCACCAAACCATTCACTTCTGCTACTAACATATGGACAATTTTTTTCAAAATTATCCCTCCATAACTATGACGATTAGTGTTCCAGTGCATTCCTTCAATAAAACATTTAAGGAATCTTCAATAGTGGAAAAAGTGGGCTTTTATAAGATGGCATCAATGGATTAGAATATCTCATTTAAACAACTAAGGAATGATATTTGTTGGTTAGGCAAATTGTTGTTTTTGATGATCGTAATTAAGAAAATAATTCTGTCTCCCAAAACTTGAGTGGAAAATGTTAACATTGCTTAGTTTTTGGAAGAACAAGAAGTCCCATTCAAATAATTAGTAACATGTGATTTAAAAAATTAATAATGAAGCAGTTATAATCAAATAATTAAACTTTAGTTGTAAATGGAGGGTAGTTGAAATTTTAGTCTTTTTAATTACAAATCTGTCACATTACTACACATTTTTTTTCCTTATCTTTTAAATTTAGACTATTCAAGTCTACTACTCTTCTTGTTGGTTTCCATCCAAATCTTCTTATTTGAAATTAGTGAAGCTTTTTTGTTATTTTTTCTGAATTTTATCAAAAAAACATTGAGCTTTCCACTAAGTGGATTGGGAGTTTTTTCTCTTCCCAGTGAATCAAGAGGGTTGGGAGTTTTTATCTTGCTATAGGTTGATGTCATGTTTGCTCTTTACAGGTGTAACTTTTTCCACCCACCTTTTTTTTAATGTGTAACAATATTTTATAAATGGTAATATTGACACTATTCATCAAATATATATAGATACATATATATCAACAAAAAAAAATTGCTTTAACAATTACTTAATATAATACTCAAGAGAATAAATCTATCAATATTCATATCATCCAATTCAATATTCCTATTACCTTATTCACACTAAAAAGTGGTAGATAATCACCATACTTTTATAAGAAAAAAAAAATTAACTATTAAGCTCTTTAGTATTTAAGAATGATCAACCTAGAACCCTTTGTCAAACTAATGAATTTTCTCCAAAATCATTCAAAACAACTAGTTAACCACTCAAATTTCCTAGTAAGGGAAAAAAATCAGTGTTACCCCGAGTTTCTAGGACGGGAACGGTAGGGGATGGTGGGACGGGTCCCCAAGTCCTTGATTTTTCAAACCAAATTTGGGGACGGGTGGGGGACGACAAAGGGGACGGCTATATAAACTTTAGGTAAATTTTAAATATTCATATGAAAACATGGATAAAGCATACATAATATACATTATAGAACCTTAACATATAACATTTGTATTCAAAATTGTTTGTCAATACTCAATACGCATTCAAAATTCAAAATTTTGAATTCATTATCAATATGCATGTGAATTGTGATATCATATTAATGAATAACAATCACATACAAGTTACAACCTCCAAGTTATAATTTATAAACTTATAACAAAATGCCTAAATGCTACATTGCTACCATATAGTTTTAAACTTTTACATTATGATATGAAAATCAAAATACAAACAACAAATTGCATTGCTGCCCCTGATTTGCATCTCCCATAAGCGCATCAAAATCAGAGTCCTCCTCTGAGTCACTGCCACTGTGAAGGTCCACCTCAGCCCTAACAAACAGAATCCCAATCAATCCCTCTATTGTCTCCTCTTCATCAACCTGGGCCATGTCTTCGAGATCAATATCCCACCATAAAGTTGGAGTTTGACGATCCTGAAGCTGAAGAGCACTTATGCATGACCACTAGCTTCTTTGCTCATCTAGAGGTAAGTCTATTCCTTTTGAGAGAGTGGATAAAGCTATATGTGGACCAATTCCTCTCTGCAACAAAGGAATTGGCAACCTGTGCAAGGAGGCGAGTGGCAAGTGTCTTCAACTATGGTGTATCTCTCCCATGCCATGTCCACCATCCAATAGGGTCTGTTTGAGCTAATATAGCTCTATCCAACCTCGCCTATGGTTTACTCAAATTTGAACCACGAAGATTTGTAGTCAAGGAATTGTGAACGAAGTATTGAAGCCCGCTCCTCTGACTATATCTTATCAATAGCCCATGTGAATACATCTAAATCCTCTGGGTCATCACATGGAGGCACCCTACCATCCCTTGGTGCATACCATTCGGGATTTACAAGCGGGGTGTTATTGTGTTCCACCTCCATGTCACAATGGGTCTAATATGTTGCTCATATATATTATAAACTCATAAGTGGTATCCTTTGCCAAAAAAAATTGCTTTCTTCCCAAGCATACTATCAAATATCTCATATATCTCTCCAATACTAAAGAAGAGTCTATATTAGCATATCTAATGACATCTACAATAGGCGAGATGAAGCAGCAAATATATTTGCAAAATGTAAACAAAAAGTTCAAAAGAATTAACTGACATGTTAGAAACTTCGAAAGTTGGAACTTTGGACAATAAAATTAAAATATCAAAACCAGAAATTTAATATGAAAATCAGCAATCTAATATTTATTTTTTAATAAAATTAGCAATTTAATAATAAAATCAACAATGTCTTACCTCACATTGGCCTACTAATCGTCATCAAGGATCCTTTGTTTGGTGGCTTTTCCTTGGATAGAACTTGAACTAGGCCATCTAGTCCAATCTAAATTTACCATCATCAATTGTAGAGGCTCATGCACATCAAGCATCCTCTCCAACAAGATGACGCATGTGGCATACCTATATTCATTAAAATAATAAAACGCAAAAGCAATATAAGGCTCAATGCACTTGGAAATTCAAATTTAGAATACAAATAGAAATGTTTGAAGTGTCAAAATTTGAATGTGAAACAAAATGAAGTAGCATACCTTGTCTCAACAAGCTTGAGGAACTTATTTGAAAATATCTTGAAGAGAGCAAGTGAGGTATCATGGTTGCAAATGAACATTTGAATCTCCCTATCTTTTGCCACCACTTGCTTCACCCAATCTAACTTCCCTATGTTTTTCAATGCATTGTTCAATGCATGAACATAATATGGGGTCCAAGAGATGTGCTTGTAAGCATCCTTCACCATCAAACCAACTGATTTGCACACACATGCTGAATCGGTGATCACTTGTACAAAATTAGGAGCCCCGACCTCCTCTATGGCATCTCTCAAAATGGTAAACTGGAAGTATGCATCCTTATGTTTGCCCAAACAATCTATGGCTCTGAGAAAATAAGAACCAATAGGGCATGTGACTATGATATTGATGAGTGGTCGATGTCTAACATCAATCCACCCATCCATCACTATAGAGCAACCTATCCTCATCCAAGTTTGTCGCATATCCTACATTAGCACATTAACTTTGGAATACTCTTTGTCTAGGAGGGTAGTGTGTAGCTTATGATATCCGGGGGGTATGAATGAGGGACCAATATTGGCTACATCTCTAATCATTTGTTTGAAATAAGAGGAACGGGCCACATGAAATGGGCTGGCATGAGCATAAAAGAATTTGGCAATGGAAGACTCAATGGCTTCTCGTGCTTGCACATTAAACATAGATTCAACTGAAGCTCCCTTCTCACTACCACTCATCTTCCTATTTCCTCTTGTGGCAACTTCACTACTACCAACTGTGGATGGCATAGGCATAGATGTGTGTGCACTTGCAAAAGAAGTTGTCCCACCTTGAGCCCACATGTCCAACTCCATTTGCAATCTATGACACTCTATCTTCTCATGTTCTTTAAACTCCACACATTTTAACTCCACGACCCGAAACACCCAAAAAAATGAGCACCTACCCTTGTGTAGCTGCCCCAAAAATCTGTATGGTAAACATGACAATTCCACACCATACTCCCCCCTGAATTTTTTTGCCTTTGGTCCACAGGTGTAACATATTGGAGGAAAAGATTTCTTTTCATAGTTCAAAGGTCCCTTTGCATATGTTTCCATGATTTTTGAAGGACATTTAAATGGGTTTGTTTGTCGTCCACTACCACCCTCACCACTTTCTTTTGTATTTTTATCAAGTAGTTGCATTTCATTCTCATTTTCGCTCTCACTCTCACTACTGCTCATATTTTTTTATTTTGAATGCAAGTTTAAACTGAAAAATGTAAAATAAAAATTAAAAAAAAAAATCAGACATTTCATGCTGGAAACTTTGAAAAAAAATTGGAAAAAAAAGGAAGGAAAAGACTTACCTCTTTGATGGATTTGCAGCCCCACTTGCTCTAGATTCAACCTCTTCTCCTTCTATACCATGTTGTTCCTCCTCTTGCAATGGTTGCACTCAAACCCTACAACTGTTCCTTTTTTTCCTTCTCATACAAATGTAAAAATGACTCAAAATGGTGAGTCTATTCCTCATAAGAGCAAGCTGGGAGGTGGGGTCCCACAAGACAAATATAATAATGCTTTTTTTAACTCAAATGTGGTTTTTTTTTTAAAAGAGCCAACACGCAGGGGATGGTCGGGGGATGTCTCAGACGTCCTCGGGATGGTTGGTCGTCCCCTATATGTTGCCTCAATGTCCCCTTGTCCCCAGTGTGTTTCCTATTTTTTGGAAGAAAAGGGGATGGCAAGGGGACATCCCCTAGCTGTCCACAAGTCCCTGAGACGTCCCCGTGACAAGGGCGGGTCATGTCAGGTAGGGGATGCATCCTTGGGTTTCCCTAGAAAAAAATCAAACTTCATAATCCCCCACATGTCATATTCTCCTTTGCAGAAATGAAAGATCACCTATGGGTGTTGAAAGAGATCGAGTGTGCACTTGTCTAGCATTTCTCAACATCATTTCCAAGTTCTAGAACTCTAAAGTATTGTATCCATTTCAGAAACAATATAATTGTTCCTATCATCTTAATGGGGAGAGTTTAACACAATCAAGGATATGAAGGAAAAATTTGAAAGCCACAAATGCAATAAGATAGTTTTGTCTTTGCAAAATGTCTTATATATGGACCAAAAGAAGATTGAGAATACATAATATTGTAGAAAGATAGTTTAGATTCTTCTCTCTTTGCAATACCTACAAAGTAATCAAAAGATAATCATGTTTTCTAATAGAATCTCTATTTGATGAAACCAAATTGTAAATTACTATAGGCAATGATAATCATAGATTTATTAAAATATAGTAAAAAGAAATCCAATGAATTAGTATAATAGTTAAACTATATATTGAATTTTATATAACTAGCGCTTGCACCTCAACAAGGTGCAATGGTTACGTCGATAGCAGGATATACTCTGGCAATATATTGAAGGGCAGGGGAAAAAATCGCAAGAAAATGTAAATTGCTTTTCTTAATGTTCAAGATTTGGAAAATATGTTGCAACCAAGCACTGAAAGTAAGCATCTCAATATCTTTCTTTATGTGTTTGTTTCCCATTCACGTTGCAATGGAGGCTTAGCTGTTTGTCCATGCTATTCTCAGGTCGGAATGGATCTCGAACCACCATGGGAATTCAGTATGGGGCCACAAGTACATTTAATTGCATAATCTATAATATCAATGTTATAACTACATATGCTTGCAACATTTCCAAGGAGCAATGACTTATACACTTATTTTGCTTAATGTAATAAATTGTATGCCAGTCATATAAATTCATTTGCATTTATCATTCACATATGCTATGATATTAGGAACCTTCTTATAATATCCCAATAAGGGCAGGATGTTCTTTTGACCCAACATTGCACCTGATCATTGGAGGAAATGATGTAGAAAAGATGCGAATTCCCATTTTTTTTGCTTAACGTTATGATATGATTCCACACACAGGATTTCTTTTGTAGATCCCTGGTGCGTGACATCTAATTTTCTTTTTCTTGATAGCCAATTGAAAATTCAGAGTAACTTTTTATTTCCTTTATATTTTTGTTAGAACCTTTTCGTGCTTCGATAGTTCAGGAATTCTAAATTTCAGGCTAGAGTTTACATTTTACTTCAAAATAAATAAATTATTAGGGGTACAAGACTTATTTTTCTGTGTGGATGTCTGTTTTCTGAGCCATATTTTTGTAGTTCAATATCTTGCTGATAGGTTTACTGTTCAACTGGCAGTCAATATTTATCATGCTCAGGCATTAGAGCATTTGATGGTTTGACCTGACAAAAGTGGGTTTGACTATCCTATTTGACATCTTTTGGATTCATCAGAGACTTTGCACCTGCCATCGTCCTTTATTCACATGTAATATGAAGGGGGCTATTACAGCTGCCAAACTATTTGTGAAGAAAATTCAAAATACCATAGTTCTAACAACAACAACGGAAAACCCCATTGAAGATTGCTGATGAAATTTACAACTTTCTCAATTGATTGCTGGATACATCTGTATATGCTTTTCATAAATAACTGCCTGTTGACTGAGAATAAGACGATTTTTTTCTATTTAACATGCAGCCTGAACAGAAGTTAGGAACTACCTCATCCTTCCAGTTTTCTTCTGTTTGTGCATGCTTTATGAAAAATGCTTTTATCATTTCCTTCCATTTTATCTTTTATTCAGGCATTATACTGCTAGCAAAGACAATTATCTTTTTTATAGATGTCCTGCTTGGATTTTGAATGCATATTATATAGCTGTCAGGAAATGTGTAGTTGGGACTTTTTGCCTTAGATTTTACTTGGGGTTGTGGACATATCATTGGTTCTCTCACATGATCATCATTCATGCTGTCACATTAATAGTACTACTGATTATTACTACTCAGTGAAGCTGAATTGCCTTGAGAGGGTCCAAATTGCTATCTACACGTCTTCCAATATTTCAAATCCTCTGGAGCTATTGGATCTATCTAAGGATGAAATCAACACTTTATTAGGAGATTATCTCTTTGAAAGCATTCCATAACACTCTTCGATCAGATTGTATGATTATTCCTAGGGGGTTTATGTTATTTTATATGTTCCATGATGTTGACCCCTTTCCCCTAAATTTTCCAAACTTCTATGAAACCCTAAACTTCGGCAAACACACCCCCTCTCAAAGCTGCCAAACCCATATAAATATGGCAACTATGGTGTCAAATTCTATTTAAAACAACAGACAATGCTTTGAATTGAGTATGAAGGATGAATAATTAGGCCAAGAGTGATTTAGGCAGTCATAAATGCAAATAATGTGCTTGACCCTCCATTTTGGGAAAGTTCAGAGTGATGGCTTTCTACAACGTATAATGTCTTAAATCTGTTACGAGAAAATATGGGTTGATGAGAATGGTGTTAACCAACAAGGCTGATCTGACTCCCCTAGACAATAATCTATGATTAAATGGTACTAAAATGATTAGTCGGAAGGGAAAATCTATGCACTCATAAATGGTATAGCTGCAAATATGAATTCTTTATTAATGACATGATTATCAAGACAGATTCTCCTAAATGATGGTGCATATGTGGAGTAAAAAGATGAAAGAATTTCATGAGTAAGTTTCAGATAGAGAGGGTTCTTCTTAAGAGGACTGATTCAAGTTCATAGTTTCATTTAAATAATTTTTGAACCCTGGGGTTGTGTTGATTAATTCCACTATGACAGAAAAGGAATCATCTCCATTGCTTTTTTGAGTATCCTTGAGCTGAACAGAGTGCTTAAAGATACTATTGCTTGAAACAAATGGACTGACTATAATCCTTTTTTAAGTACCCACAAAGTGGCTCAACAAAACAATCTATTTGCTTAAAAATTAAGCTATTAAGAAAGTACACAACAATTGATTTGTTGAAAATTAAACTATTTAGAAAGTACATGTTGCAATATATATTGATGTTAGATCAGCTTGTGATGGATGATACTAAATATTTTCTTATGGAGATATTGCCAAAGGGAAAACAACAATCAGCTGTTTATGTCTGTATGTAGATCAGGGGAAGTGGTATGCATTGTATGTACAAATACATGGATGTACATCCATGCTCTGCAGATATGTGTGACACAGTATTTTGAATTTAGATCTCTGCTAGAACTTCATGTCAAATTCATGAATGATTTTTCTTCTAGATACATGATCAACAATATACTAACAAGAAAATGGTTCAAACTGGCCAGTCAAATAAATATCACCTCTTTTTTGTTCAATAGAACTGTCACGTATTTTCCCAATTGATGTCATATTAATTAATTTCAACTTCCTACTATGACCCTCTCAAACCCCTTTTCAGCTATAAACGTGAATAACACAGAATTAATTACTATTTAGTGAGGGGAAATGCGGAGGAGTGTACTTACCTTTAGGTATTTCTATGGTAGACGTTGAGTTCTTCATCTAGTTATCGAGCTAATCCATTAGTCCATGACCGAGGCAAGAGATGTGTATATCTCAGCCATGTTATCTCAGACTATGCATCCAAACTTAGGGAGATATGCCAGCCACATGTTTGCTAGCTGCCAACAATAATTCGACCGACTTTCGTAATCTCTTCCCCAAAATTCTCATTTCAGCACAGGCAGGGAGAACGGCGTCAAAGGTTATGGACTCTCAATTTACATATGCCAACTGTATTTTCTTCAAAGTTTCTAAAGCCTTTTCAACAAATCCATATCGTTCATATCTTGCAATCTACGTATTCCCTGAGACCACATTTCTTTGAGGCATTTCGTCCATAATTTGTGCCTCTCCGTAGCTTTTAGGCTTGATGATCTCAGACTTTGAGGCGTCCACTACCTCAATGGTTAGGCGCCCATACATGCCACAAAAACTCTCAAGGAGTCTTTGAATCCTCCCCTCCGAAGAGCAAACTACATTTTTTTCCCATCTCTGTTTCGCCTCTATCTATTTTCTCCCTTTTCATTGCTCGCATCTTGAAGACTTGTCTCTTTCATGTGAATCTCCTCAGATGTAAATATTCTATCTATTGTGCTTTGATGGGCATCCTTAACTATATTCCAAAGCTCTCTTTTTGGCTCAGACGAGAAGAACAATGGCGTGGTGATGGACACTCATTTCACTCCTACTCCTTCCTACGCCCCTTTCTCCCCAATTTTTCTCAAAATATCGTGTGTATCCAATAAAGGGGTTGTGAGGGTTTAAATTATGCCTTGTCTTTTCTTTTCCATGTTTCCTACTGAATTAGGCTGTCCAAAGACAGGGATGCCATGCCCTGTGACCTACCTTCCATACCTAAGCCCATAGTTGGAAAACTCACCCCAATAAAAAACTCGCCAAGGGAAAAATTGGAGAGTTTTTTAAAACTCGCCAAAAACTCGAAAAAAACTCGGGAAATGAAAAAATTGCTTAAATTTCATTAAAAACACATTTTTTTTGCAAAATTCAATGACAAGATGAATCCAATGAATCCATAAATGAGTACAAAAGTGTTTTCTATTAATTTTGATTGACTTTAATGTAAATTGATTACAAAATCCCATTCTAATGCGGAATCCCGATGGCTAAAAACCTGAAAGTCTGATACATGAAAACAGTAAAACTAGAACTAGAAGCAAATACTAAACAACAACTAAATACAACATGCTAGGCTTTTCTCTTCCCTAGTCTAGCAACAACTAGGGAAGAAGGGGTGGGACCTCTAGTCCTGCCGCGTGTGCGTGGTGCTGGTGGCAGTGGCTGCGGTGCTACTGCTACTGGCTCTAGCTGGATCTCATCCAACCTTACATCTTCGACTCTTGATGCACCCACATCCTCCATTGCCTCTCTCTCGAAGTCAAGGATTTCATCTGCGCTAAACAATGGAGGCTGATCCTCTCGCCCTATCCAATCACTATAAGGATCTATCTCATCTAAGTCAATAGGATCCAGTGATTTTTCTTCAACTCTCTTTATGCGCAACCGAAGGTTGTATTGCACAAAGACCAGGTCATTGAGGCGCTTTTGTGTTAACTTGTTCCTCTTCTTCGTGTGAATGGACTCGAACAAGCTCCAATTGCGCTCACAATTAGATGCACTACAAGGCTGACATAGAATGCGGAGGGCAATTTTTTGTAGATTTGGGGTTTTTCCACCCCAATTTTTCCACCAAACATCTGCAAAAAAGAAAAAAGAAAATTGAAGAGTTAGAAAACAAAGTCAAAGACTCAAAAGTCAAAAGTCAAAACACATTTTATCAAATTCTAAGATGCATGTGAAATAAACTTAAAATTTAAAGACTCCGAATTTTATACCTGGTGGCAGAGTGGTTCTTCCTCTAACAGCCAGCTCCGAAGAAAAGAGATTACCAGTTGCCTCCCTGTATATATCCATCTCCTTGACGATGAGGTCTCTCACTGCAACCTCGGGTTCCATCCTCTGAATGCATGTTGTGAGCCCCTCCATAACCTCTCCATTAGGATCAAGAAGCTCTCTGAGAAGAGATAAGAAGGGTTGAGGAAGTACCCTGCTGCATGGATGGGTTGGTGGAGTTGATTGTTCCACCTCCTATCAACAATCTCCCATATGGGATCAAATTTGAGGCTGTCCCCCATGTAATAACTTTTGATGGCCTCCTTGGCCCTATCCATGGCCTCATAAATGTATCCCATTGGGTTTTCATCCCCATCTACCAAGCGGAGGACTCTAACCAAGGGCTCCGACACCTAGATTAAAAATACAAAAAGATCAAAGTTAGAAATTTATAATGAAAGGCTTAAAGTTAAATTAAAAAATATATATTTATATTCAACTTGAGATTAAAATTAAAATCAAAGTTTTGAAGTTACCCTCACGATCTCTGTAGCTTTTTGTGCAAACAAGGGGTCGAAGACTATTGCAGAAATTCTATCTCCTTCGGCCTTCTTTGAATATGAGGAGTCATTCCATGCTTGACTCACGAACATTTGTTTTAGAGAGCCCAAAGAATCCAAAATGCTTTGCAACGTTAGGAAAATTGTTGCAAACCTTGTGGCACCCGATCTCACCAACTCCTTCCCTTGCGTATGCTCTCTCATCAAATTAAGAACCCAAGGGTGATTGTAGATATATTTTGTGATGCTCCTTGCATCATCTACAATCGGTGCCACCCAAACAAGTTTGCCTATGTCCTCCAAAAGAAGGTCAAGGCAATGAGCCGCACAAGGTGACCAAAAGAGTGATGGATGTCTACTCTCAAGCATCCTTCCAGCTGCCACATACGCTGCTGCATTATCTGTGATGACTTGCACCACATTAGCAATCCCACCTCCATCACAACTTCATCCAACAACGTACACAATGTATCTGCAGTTTTTATCCTGTTGGAAGCATCCACCGACTTCCAAAACACAACTTCACCTTTGGAAGCAACCAAAAAATTAAGGATGGTGCGGTTTCTCCCATCCGTCCACCCATCAGAAAGAATTGAGCAGCCAAATTTCTTCCATTTAGTTTTTTGCTCTTCCACCACATGCATTGCCCTTTCGGTTGCATTTGTGAGCAAACTGCAAGTACAAAGTAAAATAATTAAATAAGTACAAAATTGTAAGTTTTAAACAAAAAATAGCTTGAATTCAACATAAATAATAAATTAATTTAAATTTTAAATTAAAGAACATAAAATTTAAGTTGACTTGTCACTTACCTCCCACTCAAATCTTTGCGAGAAGGTGGCTTGAAGCCTTTTCCCGCAACTGTCAATGAAGTGACCATATTGTGCCAATAGGGACTACTCGCCACATTGAATGGTATGTTATTGAAATACCAAAAATCAGCACATGCCATTTTGGCATGTTCATGCACCTCCTTGTTCCACCCTGTAGCCTCCAATGATACCTGTGCTCCTGGTGTGTTTCTTGGCACAAAAAAACTTTGTGGGTTGCGTGAAGATGAAGGTGGTGGTGGCATTGGCACTCTAGTCGAACTAGAGGAAAGGGGGGCCTAGAGGATGTGGCTGTGGAGGATGTGCCATGAGTGCGAATCCGTGGACCATGAAGAGAGCCCACAATGCCAATAATATCTGCATCCTCATCTGACTCTATCTCCATGTGCTCGACCCCGTGCTCCTGAGTCCCATGGGCATGCGCATGTCCACTGCACTGGCTATGGATGCTGCTATGGCTTTTTTAGCCCTCTCCCTTTGCATTTTTTTTTCCTCAGCAAGTGAAAGTAGGGCAAGCATCTCTCTTCTAATCTCTTCTTTGGGCTGCCCACAAACCTTGGAATCACGCTGAGGAATGCCTGCTAGATGGTATTTGAGGCGATTTATGCCTCCATGATATGTATTTTTGCATTCACCGCAAACAACTGTTCCAGGCACTGGCCCTCTGACACCATATTTCCATGTAGGGTCTCTAGCCCCTGCAGGACGAGTGCCTGGAACCCATGATGATGGTGTGCGAGGGGTGGAACTTGATGGGGCGGGGGCAGAACCTGATGCTGAGCCTGAACCAGAGCCAGAAGCCATTATAGTGTGTAATGTGTATTCACTGATCAATGATCAATCTACACATTCAAAAATATGTACAACATATTAGTTTTTTAATACAAACAAATTTAAAAAACAACCTAAAATCATTAAAACTTCAAAAATCTAGAGCTAAATTTGATTTAAATTGATACAAATGTGTTTAAATGAATTATCAATTAACATTATTAACTAATCTTATCATTCTACACAAAAAATGAACCTAGGTCTGAAAATTTCAAAAAACAGTGAAAAAAATGAAAAAAATCAGCAAAAATCAACAAAAGATTGTGATGAATCTTGTTTTTTGGATTCTAAATGCAAAAAAATTGTTTCTTTGTGCTCTATCATGTCTTTTTTTCAATTTGGAATGAGTATTTTGCAAGAAGAATGAAAGAAAATAATTAATCAAAAACAAAAAACAAAAACAAAAACCCTACTTGTGAATCGAATTTCCCTTCAAAATCCACACAAAATGGCGTTTGAATCCGCTCTCCTCGATGGAAAATCATTGGAAATGATATCTCCTTGCTTGGGGGGGTTTTTTAGCTCCTCACACAAAGTATCAAGTGATTTTGAAATGAAATGAACATAATAAAAGACGTTTTCTGACGTTATTCTTGCGCAAGCGAGTTTTTTGCACGGGCTCGCGAGTTTTTGGAGAGTACTCGCCACTAAAAACTCGCGAGTTTTTTAAGACTCGGCGAGTTCTCTGTGAGTATACCAACTATACCTGAGCCCATTCCCATTTATTGCAAGTTATCTCTTGTCGTGGAATGGATTATTGAGTCCATCTTGAAAAGGATTGAGAGGGATACAACAAATTCTAGAAGGGTTTTGTTTGAGATTAGTGGCGACCGACAGGGGTGGCTGCTTCGCTGGCAGGCGTAGAGGTGATGGTACATGTTTCACTAGGCTGGTAGGTTGGGGAAAAGAGGACTCTAAACACATTTGTCTGCACAAGTCCCCCGACTGAACTGGAGTCTCCTACTTTTCCACTGTTGGGCACTTCCCTCATCCACTTGGTCGTAGCTTTGCTTGGTATAATCCACCATCAAATCTGCCCCCAGGCTTTTCACAAATTCCGCTTTCCCCACGCTGGAAATGGAAACAATTTTAGAAGCTTTAAACACATGCTTTTCCAGTTGGATGGCCAGAGTCCCCACACCGCCTGCGCCTCCCACAATAAACACACTCTGCCCCTTCTGGAAATCAACAGTGTTAAACGCCTGCAGAGCGGTTAAGAGCGCAAGCGGCAAACTAGAGGCTTCCTCGAAAGACAAATTGCTCTGCTTCAACACCAATAGATGCTCTTCTACCACCGTGAACTCTACCAGAGTTCCCACCTATTTAGGGTTTCCCACAGTGAAATCTTGAATGTTGGCTTAAACCTCATCTTCCTTCTTAAAACCATTAAAACCATTTAGATGGGATTTTGCACCGGAATAGTCCACCGACATCAGATAGTAGACGATTCCAGTGGGATTTCCCACCTATAATAGCCTATCGGCTAACTATCGGCTAATAATAGATTAAATAAGAAAGCAAACAAACAATATGTTTGTTGTATGTAAATTTAATTGTTCACAATACAATAGCAAAGCTCTTTATCAATCTTTATGTATGCCTTCATATTAATAGGTACATCTAAATCACTTTTACAATTTACATGAAAGCTTTAAATTTGGGGTAAAAATAAAAAATGCACTCAAAATTTATACAACATGAAAATTATACAATATACTTCCAACACAAAAAATTATAGTCTCTAAAGCAAGAAATAAACTATCAGAACATGATGTTGTTTAGAAATATTTTTGATAAGAGCAAGAAGCTTGCTAGTCTCTTAGGGGATGCACAATAGAGAAACTTTCTCTATCCCAAGAGAATATTCTTAAACATCATCCACTTCAACTGTCAATGTTAATTTTGGCCAATCAAAATAGAACAAATATTTATCATTTTTTGGTGTAGATGAAATATAAAATTACTATTAACCATTTGACTCTTAAATTGAATGATATTTAAATAGTGTTCCAAAAAAAAAAGACCTAATGAGCAAACCAAAAACAAAGGTTTTCTTCACTTTGCTAGTGTCCATGTCAAATTGTTTTCTAAAGTAAGAACCTTTCAATTTTTAAGCATTTATTACAGCACTCTTTAAGGTGTCATGCATGTCGGTTATCTCCCTCCTTTTGAATGGTCTCATCCTTTCAAACCTTCACAGTTGTTGTTGTTGGAGCTCAATAATAAATGATGGTTATGAATGGCACCCTAGTTCAAGCAACCCTAAAAGTTTATCTCCAAGGTGTTTCACAAGGTACATCCCTTAAAATACCCCTAGATGTTATTCTTCTAATTATTAAATTTCATAATGCATTCTAATGGTCAGAAAAATTTAACTTGATAAGGTATTTTGTGAGCAAAGTCCCCCTTGAAAGGATGCTCAAGAATTGGGTCAACAAGGCTTAGGTCTAGCATGAGATTTTCCTTGATTTTGTGCAAGACCCTCTGAAGCGTTTATTTCTTTTAAATTCTTCTGAAGTCTACAATATTAAGGCTATTCTCGGTTGTGGCCATTGCTTTTCCATTATTCTTTCCTAGTTTTCAAACCTTGGACCTAATACTTTGTCATGTCCAGTGAAAGGACTATTTGGGTCCTTATTAGTGTTGAGTTCCTTGGGTTTCCTTCATCATGCTAGAATTTTTTGTGTCAAATAGCCTCTTCCTTAGGCACTGTAGTTTTCCTTGAACCTATACATTTCTATTTGACTCGCCCTCAAAAATAGGTTTATGTTGATGTGGCCCCTCCAAATATCTAGATTGTACAAATGAGATATGCTCAACACATCATTTACATGAATTTATTGAATATGTGTTATCATTTTCAATCCTCCAAACATAAAATTCAAGATTGCCCTTTGGTCACTCCTTTCCCCAAACCCTCCACAAGACTTGTTAGTTCATAACCTCTTGTAAAAAAGAGGAAAGTTGACATATAGTTGTTAGTCACAAAGCCAAAAAGTTGGTAATAATACTCCTCTCCCAAGCTACCTTCAATCTTAGGAAGTGAAAAAAAAAAATGTTTTTAGTTGCGAAAGTTTAGAAAAATTGTTCATTCTCCTCTTAGAAAGACTTCTAGTGAAGCGAAATATGTGGAAACCCTATTAACATCATTGTTATCTCAACTAGTAGCTTACCTTTCCCGACATGCTTCCTCTCCTCCAATTGGGCAATGCATGTCTCATAGTCCATCGAGGACTCGAAAGAGGGAGAATGTGTGCCATAGTAATAGAGACATATCTAGCTTAACTTTTGCATACAAAGTTTTGAATCAACAAATGCTCTTACAAAATAGTTATATCACTCTTGATGAGTTGAATAACAAGGAGATGACTCTCAATACTCTTTTAGAAATTGTCTCCTAGAATGTTTGAGGTCTATACATTTTAGACGTTCAATTACAATTTCTAGGTTTGGACATTCTCTCTTTAGAAGAGGTTAATATATTTGGTTTCTTTCTTTCTACAACTTGTGTCATTTGTCTCCTAGTTATTTTTTGTATAATAACCATGAAAAAATTCAAGGTGGTGTTCTTACATTTCTCTCTCATATGTGGCATCAAAAATTAGTTTACCAAGGATGTGATCTCAACAAGCAAGCTTTGTGGGCTCTTTTCAACGTTAATAATCATTCCTTTGGAGTTATTAATGTTTGTGATTCAAATGATGTTGTTTAGAGATCTATCCTCTAGAAGTCGATTATCAATTAAGTGCCTACCACCAATTGGATTCTGATTGGGTATTTGTTTTATTGAAATGACCTATGAAAATGTGGGGCCTTGCCTATGGGGTGGAAAATTGGTGAAAGACAACCTTGGTTTTTATATACAATAAATTGAGACCATTTGATCCCAATGTTGGCTGCCACAAAGGGGTGTGTGCAAGAAGTTGAGTCCACTTTTTGGCCAAAAAGTGTAAGTGTTTTCCCTGATTTTCAGAATTTGACACATTTGACCTTAAAATTTGAAGCACTTAGAGATGGAATCTTCGAAAAAGTCACTAATCATAAAATGTAGTACTCGGAGTCTAGTTTCCAAATATGTAATTTATTTCAATACCCAGATTGTAAAAATTGAGTTTCAATAGGCGTTTCTAAAAACCACTGTTTAAAAGTCACTTTTTATACCATACCATGCACGGTACGACATCCATATTTTGACCTAAATTATCATATTTTTCTAGATCCTTTTGGGAAAAGATTTGTGACTCACTAAAGCTTGCTTTTAATATTTTTTTATAATTTTTTATTGAATATTTTTTTTTTTATTAAATATTTATTAGGCATATTTGTCATTTTGAAAAATCGTCGTGTACGACACACATAAGGTGACCTAAACTTATCATTTTTTGATTTTTCTTTTTTTAAAACTAAAAAGAATTGTCTGAAGTTTGCTCTCGTGCAATCCGTTCGTCAAAATGTTATGTTGATCAAAAGTTATTAAAATACTAAAAAAACCTGATAATTCAAGTTTATGGACTAGTTTCATTAGAAATTAATTGAAAAATAGAAAAAATAATCAAATTATTAAAGAAATTACATATTTGGAATCTGCACTGTCTCATCTATAATGGGTTTTAATTTCGTAAAAAAATTCTCCAAAATAGGTCTTCAAACATATGTCCAAAGTCATTATTTTCCTATGACATTAACAAGACCTTCAAGTTGCAGGTCAAACTAGGTCCAAAGCTTAGGTTCGGGTCCCCAAGCCATTTCCCGAACCAAAAAACAAGCCAAAAAACCCGCTCAAAAATTCATAATTTAAAAAACGGGATCCCGTTTCATAAAAAAACCATTTTTATGGTTCTATAAACAAGCCAAAACCCGCCAAAATTCATAATTTAAAAAACGGGATCCCGTTTCATAAAAAGCCATTTTTATGGTTCTAAAACGGATCCCGTTTGTAAACGTGATCCGCTTTGAAATTCTTCCAAAATGAAAATTTTCCAAAAATGGAAAGTTTTCAAAACGGGATCCGGAAAACTTTGAAAATGGAAATTTTTCAAAAATTGGAAGTTTCCATTTTAGGAAATTTTTCAAAACGGGATCCCGTTTTAAAAACTTTCCATCTTTGGAAATTTTCCAAAAATGGAAATTTCCGAAAACGGGATCCCGTTTTTTATACGTAGGCTCGGGATCCCGAAGCTAAATGGGATCCCATTTTCTAAAAACGAGATCCCGTTTATTAAAAAGTGGGATCCTGTTTTTTGCAAGCCGAATTCATTTTTTTGCCTAAGGCAAAAACTTCCACGTTTCGTGGACTCAACTTTGTGCACTTACCCAAAGATCATACGACATGGTACACTTAGAGTAATCATAGAGCGAGGCTTAACAAAGTACTCAACATCTCAATCATGTTATGACAGTGAACAATGTTTTTCTCCTTTTCCAATGGTTATTGGTTATCAATGGAGACTTTGTAAGACTTATCCTTTATCACCACTTTCTAATACAATTTCATATTTAGTGGTAATTTGCCAAACCCAAGGCCATAAAAAACTTAGTTCTTTCTAAACACATTATTGCTCAATCACAAGGCCATGTCTGCTCACATTCAACATGTTCAGAATCTAGAGCCTCGTCCCATACGTAAGACTAGATGGATATCTTGGTGGAATGATGTCATCATTCATACTTCTAAATTTCACAACATTTATGGCTATTAGTTGGTTTGTTTCTCCCACTAGTCACAATGAGGTCATTACCTCAAATTTGCACCATGCCATCACAATTTAGAAGCATAGCATTTTGATTTGGCCACTCAACTTTGAGTGGCTCAACTCCACCATTAGAAACAAGGTGCATATGCACCCACTAAACGTGGAGCTCAAATCAAAGCTTTCCTCCATTGGCTTAAGATTATACACAAGGTCTTAAAAAAATTCTTCCAAGCTCCACTTTTTTGTCACAAATCACAAACCATTAAGAAAATCAGGAAATAATGAGTTATGAGCAAGTTTTTATTGCTCCAGAGTACACTTTAGTTAAGGCTTCTCCCTTACAACAACGACTAAGTGTGATTCCCTACCAAGCTTCCAACTCCTAATGTATTCTTTGTGATTAGTTTCTTGCCAAAGAAGGTTTTTGAGAGGTTGCTTTTGCAATGTCTAATGACAAAACTACCAGTTTGGATGAATTTTAATGTGAATTTTATAAAGCCTTTTCAAACATGGAGGGCGATGATCTTCTTCACATCTATATTGAGGCCTTTCATTCTAAATCCTTGAGAAATTTAATTAATAAAAGGAATATAAAATTAATATCCAAATCTTGAGACATTGAAGAAATATGTAACTACTGGCCTATCACTTTGTTGAGTATCTCATACAAAATTATTGCCAAACCTCTAATTCTTAATCGTAGGAATCTTATTCCTTAGTTTTTCACTCCAAACAAACTAAATCTTAAATTACCCTTGCTATTTCTCTTCTTCAAGATACTAAAGATAAAAAAAGGTGGTAATGATAATGAAATAATGATGGATGGGAACCTCCTATAGAAACTTCAGACACTATCAATATATGGGGTAAACCAAATTAATAGGATTCTCCTTCACCCCCAATGATCTTGTTCTAATTACATAATGGCTTTTTTGGGTCCCAAAACCATAGCTCAACTTCCTAAAACATTTTTCACTTTCAAAGCCAAGGTTGTCATCATGAAAGTAAGACATTCTCATCCACAAACCAAGGAGGGTTTAAGGTCAAATCTATGCAAGTGGAGTTTCTCTCCTACTCTTTGACCCATAGCTTAGACTCATGAGGCTATTCCGAGGGGTATACCTTAACATGTATTTAAATAAATAAAAATAAGTAAAAGCAACAACAACTAAACCCAAATTACTTACTTGACCCCAAAAGTTACTATTTACTATTAATTCAAGTGAAAATAGTTGTATGAAAATCCTACATAGCTGATTTATTTATGCAAGCATGACCCAAATAAAATACGTTCATTTAAGGATCTCTTAAGATTGATTCCTACTTATAATAGAAGACCATGAATGCACAACAAATGGGTCTACTCCTAAACTATTGATTAATGTTTTTGGTTTGTTTTGAAGAAAGAAGGGGGTCAAGTGAGTCTCAAATCGATTCCTATTCACTGCATAACAGAGTCCCAATTCATCAAGAGGAATACAAATTGAAACAAAGGAATATCAGTTGTACTGTTTACCTACATCAAAGATTATAAAATTTATAACAGAGCATGCTTACTAATCTAAAACATAGTTGCATACATCCATACATAATGTCAGAAAGATCATTACAAACCTTGCGATTTTTCAAACTGTTGTTACATTAATCTAACTCAGCATTACATTTGTGCCAATAAATATGGAAAAGGGAACTACCTAGCCATGACCATGAGACCCTCCTAGGGATATGCAAGATGTCATGGAGACATCTATTACAAAATCACCAACAATATTTATCTCGTTTGATTTCAAAACTTGTAACCTACCCAATGAAATGAACTAGCATTCCTAGATACCTTGCATCATACTATGTAAAGACCCTTGCAAATTCTGGTCTTAATTTTCAGTTTTGGGAGTTTAGGAATTTTGTCAAACACTTGATGTGCAACCTCCTTTCAGCTGCTAACTGATTTCTCCTTTGATTCTTGAGTTTATGTAATGATTTCTTAACTAATGACTTGAATTGAATTTAAAAATGCAATGCAAGATTTATTTGAATTTTCCAATGCAATAAGATGGCTAATGTGCATCTACAGCTAATAGATATTTTGACAAACATTTCCCCTGCAACATAACAAAGCAAATGAACATCTACAACAAGTAGACATTTTTGCAAACATTTGTCCAGCAAACTGCCAACTTGATCATCTATTGAATTTCAATCATATCTCAGCTATTACAATTCTTGCCAATTTACAATGCCAACACTATGAAAATCTGATAGTGCAGAACCAAATGCAAATGTGCTTACAATGAAGATATTGTTGCATAGACAGCGATTGCAATGATTGCTAATGCAGACCTAAACAAGCTTATGCAATGTGAATACAGAGAGGAACCTGATCGCTGCAAATAGAATGCTGAGAAAATCATTTGATGGATGCTAATCTTCAATTCCAGCTGCCACAAATTTTCCAAAGGTGTCACTGTCCCAAACAATGAATGCAACTATCAAATGATATACGATAAAATCAAGCTATTCTTGGCTGCGCCCAGCATGCAGCAAGCACCACGAGTTCCCAGCTATAGTCGAGCAAGTGCAAACAACAATATGAGGTGAATCTTCTCCAAATTGTGCTGACTGAAAACATCAAAATGCTGTCACCAACTCCTAGCAAATAAAATCAACCTCAAGTGTCTAAAACTGAGCTCCAAAACACAGCGCCAATGCTGACAAGAAAGCCACAATTTTCTAAATAGAAAATGATAAAAGTCGAATTCCTCAAGACTGAAAATCGGCCTCCAGGCTGCAAAATTCAAATTTCCTCCAACTGAGAATGATTTCCAAAAATTGAACCCTTCTAAGATGAAATCGAAATGCTCTGATGCCTGCAAACACTCTACAGAAATTCTACAATGAAGCCATCCCACAAGTGAATAAATCGTGACGGAGAATTATCTCCAAAATGCCAAAATCAAATTTCTCCAAGACTGAAAATGAGTTCCAAAATCTGCAATTGACTCTTTCCAAAATCGATTTTCTTGCTTCACCAAAATTTGGTCTGTGACCATTAAATTTTGGTAATATCGAACTAGACAGAAATAATATCTCAAGTGCAACAATAAACCAGCTGTTGCAAATAAAATAATCAAACTAGTAGAAAATAATAACTGCAACAATATCTCAAGCTATTGCATTCAATCAAACTCCTCAGCAAAAGTGCAAGAATACATCAGCTATTGCATTCAATCAAACTCCTCAGCAAAAGTGCAAGAATACATCAGCTATTGCACCAACTCAAATTCTCCAATGAAACACCTGTACAAACCCTGGATGGATTCCTCCACAATGTCCAACTAGGGTTGATCTTTCACAACCGAACCTGGTATCCTAGAGTCTTCAAACCCTCAGACAAGCAAACATTCAAGCTTCTTACCAAACTGGTATAAAGAGAATAATCCAAGACATAAGCATGCTCAAATGCTAGACCAATAGCTCCTTATAAAGATTTCTCAATGACTTTCAAGAAGCTTCTAGAAATATTATTATTTTATTCCCTACATGACTTTTATAATTTATTATTTTATTTTAAGTCACTTTATTAAATTAATTAAATATAAATTTATCTTATTATTTTAATTTATTGAAATAACTTTATAAATAATTAATTTAATACTTATTCCCTTATTTCTCCCTTTAGCCTTCGGGAATAAATAAAGGCTAAACGAACCTCAAGGTGTCTACTGAAAGGGAAAATTACAGTCCTCCCTTCCCGAAATTGCTTGTCCCCAAGCAATTGCAAACTGGGATGCTGTAGAATATGTCCGCCTTCCCATGTGGTATCCTCTGTTGGCAAATCTCTCCATCTCACCAAATATCTCTTAACCACCCTGTTCCTCAATCTCTTCTCTTGGGTTTTAGCTATCTCCTCAGGAATAAGGACCAAATGTCCCTCCTCATCAATTGGTGGAAGCTTTGTGGAAGAAGTAACCCGCTATCCAAGTGCCTTCTTGAGGCACGAAACATGAAATACACTGTGTGTCTTACTGCTCTTTGGCAACTTCAACTCATAGGTTACCTCTCCAACACACCCGATGATCCTATAGGGTACATAAAATCGAGACTTGAGTTTCTCCGCACTACTCTTCTTCAAAGATGATTGCTTGTAAGGCTGCAACCGAAGGTAGACCAAGTCTTGAATCTGAAATCTATGCTCAACCCTATACCTATCAGCGTATATCTCCAGCTGATTATGTGCCACCTGCCAACTATCCTAGAGTGCTTGCAAGATGTACTGGTTCCCCTGAATCCAATATTTAGCCTCATGAGTTCTACACTCCCCAAAAGCCAAACTCATAAATGAGGTCAACGCAATACCTATCCATCTAAATAGCTCCTTCCCAAGGGTACTCAGCCTCGGCAGCCCATGCAGCCTTATGCTCTCTCTAAAAAACAACTGTCACCCAAGAACTATGGTAATGAACCACGTGCATCCATACAATCCATAAGCAACCTCCACCTGGATCCCATGAACAAACTGGAAGTCCTCCAAACTCAACAATAACTAACTTCCATTGTGCCACTCTGATAACCCCTAGAGTCCACTCAAACCAAATGTCAAACCCCTATTTCTGTAAGCAACTAATTAGAGAGAACAAAATGAGAGGCTTTCCAAACTTGAACTTGTTGTAACCTTTTTCACACATCGCCCCATTGCAAATGGGGACCCCCTAATTTTGGCTTTGCTTTTCGGTCGTTTTGTTGTTGTCTCTCTTTTCTACTGTCTGTCTTTTCGGGATGGGCCCGCCGTTGAACCTTAACGTGAACTTTTGGCCAAGTCTGAAAATTAGGGTTTCCATCTTTTCGAGCCAATTTGAGGTCAAACGAAGTAAATAAATTGAGATTTGAGATTAACGTTGTTGTCAGCAAGCTTCCAACAGGTTTCCACTAAAATTTCATCAAATTTTGAGTACTTACTATTTTTAGTAAGTATGCAATTCGGGGTATTCTCTTAGCGTTCTTGAAATTCTGACATTCATGCCACATCCAAAACGCATCAAGCTGCTTGCGTGCGAAATTTGAGCTGAAACAGACGACTTGCTATTTTTAGCAGTTCGGCTTCCGGAGCCAATTTCAGGGCCTATATGCAGAGTTTGTCAACGCATGTCTGCATTTTCCTTTTGGGTTTTCTAAGACCTTCGCGATGGTGTGACATGCAAAGCGAGATAACGACTTTCAGAATTCAGTCTTCCGGGGCTATTTTTAGGGTTTGCATGTCAGCGTTTTCTTTGCATGTCTGCATATTCCTTGTGGGTTTTTCGAGAGCTTCGCAGTGATGTGACATGCAAAGTGGGATAATCACTCCTTCAGGAACTTACTATTTTTAGCAGGAGCATCCCGACAGCCGCCTCCCAGCAGTTCAGAATCACGAGTTGATCGCAATGCAGCAGAAACGAGGACAAACGGAGATCGTTTGATATGCATGCAAGGTGAATTAGGGTTTCCAGCTTCGGGACCCAAAAAGAGGGGTAAAATGTCAAAAAATTTGAAAACCGGTGTAAACCACCGCGATTAGCATCTTTCAAGGAGTGTTGGTAAAATTTGAAGGCAAACAGAGTACTTACTATTTATAGTAAGCCACCCCCAGAAATAGGCTAAAAACAGAAAGTCAGCTGCATGCGCCAGTGTCAACAGGCAGGTCACGTGGTGAGGAGCGCGTCATTCGAATTTCAAGTCAAACGGAGTTGTGGAAGTCTCAAAAGCAAGCAGTTCCTATAAATAGTAAGCCACCCCCAGAAACATGCCAAAAATAGCAGGTTAGCATGAAGCGTCAGTATGAACAAGTCAAGCAGCTGATAAAGATCCCATGGTGCGAATTTCAAGGTGAACGGAGTTGCAGAGGATGGAAAATCAAGCACTTACTATTTTTAGCAGGCCTGTGCAGAAGAATTAGGGTTTCCTAAAATCAAGGGCGAAACACAACAGCCCAGCAGAAGCAGTGTCCAGTCATGATCAATACCCTTCAGGCAATCGACACGCAAAATTTGAAGACATTCTGAGTAATTGCTATTTTTAGTAAGTTGCTAAAAATAGCAGGTGCATGCAGATATCAGGGCCCGACAGCTCAACCACATCTCGAGATTCGAAACAAAGCAAAATCCAGCCTTTTTGGAGCTTGAAATTAGCTTGAAGTGCAAAGTTGAAAAATTTTCTAAAAATAGCAAATTAGGGTTGGCATGAGCAAATCACTCCAAATTTGACAAGTGGCATAAAATTCACTGAAATTGATAAATTTTCAGTCCAGCTAGTGAAAAATGCCTTTAAAAGCCGAAGGCTGGTTGAAAATCTTCTAGGTGCTACAAATTGGAAGCTCCTATGGTGAAATGCGCCCTTGAGGGAAGAGGGCTTATAAAAAATTCTCCCAAGTATGAAAATTGGAAGCTCTGGGGTCAAAATGCGCCTTAAGGAGGAGGAGGTAATGGAAATTTGTTCAAGACTACTGAACTGGAAGTAGATGACCCCAGATGCGCCCTAGCTTAAGGAGGAGGTAAAACTTTACTAAGTGTTATAAATTTGAAGTACCACCTGTCAAATGCGCCTTGACTTGTGGAAGGTTGAGGGAAAATTGTCTAAGGCATTCAAATTTGAGGACCACCCTCCTGTTTGCGCCCAAGGTCATGGGAAGAGTATAAAATATTCTAAGGCTTTTGAACTCAAAGCACAGGGTCTAAAATGCGCCCTTGAGGTTGAAAATTGATAAAAAAAAAAATTCTAAGTCATGAAAAATGAAAGCTTAGGGGTGGAATTGCGCCCAAGACAAGGAGGTGATTGTAAAATGCTAAGTGTTTGAAAACTAGAAGCTTGACTAGGTAAATGCGCCTTCACTTGGAAGTGGAGGTGAGATTTTACTTAGGCATTAAAACTTGATGCTTACCTTGGAAAATGCGCCTCAAGCTGGAGTGGAGGAGGTAAAATCTTCTAAGTGTTGATAAAGTGAAACCTCAAAGTGCTAGATGCGCCTAACTTTGAAGAGGACTCCAAAAAAAATTTCTAAGGCAAGAAAATTTGAAGAAGGACCCTCCATTTGCGCCTTGAGCTTAAAAGGGAGGGAACTTGAGAAATATTCTAAGGCACGGGAACTGAAAATTCACACATCCAAATGCGCCCTCAAGTGAAAGTTCAAGGTACTATATGCGCCCAGGTATAAGTGAAAGCACACCCTCCAAAATGCGCCTGACTTGAAGGAGGAATTAGAAAATTCTCTAAGGCACTTAAAGTTGAAAGCTCCCCCTTGCATATGCGCCCCTAAGCTTAGAGACTTGAAATTTTACTAAGGCATAAAAAAATGAAAGCTTACCCTTACAAGTGCGCCCTTGTCTGGCATGCAAGCATAAAATGTGTTAAGTGGTTATAAATTGAAAGCTCAGGGTGTCAATTGCGCCTAGCTTGGAGAGGGTGGAATTGAAAGTTCCTAAGTCATTAAATTAAAACCTAAAGGGGATATTTGCGCCTGAGCTAGGTGAGGACTTGAAAAAATTCTCTAACTCTGTGAAATTTGAAGTTCACCCCTCCATTTGCGCCCTTGGAGAAGAGAGGGTGATTGAAATTTTTCTAAGGCATCTAAGCTTGAAGTTGGACACCTGAAATGCACCCAAGGCATTCAAGGAGAAAATTTTTCTAAGTGAGTCAAAACAATAAAAAATTTCTCAACACAGGAAGATGATTTGAAGATCAAATAGAAAATTTTCTAAGGCAATCTAAATATTTTTTCTAAGTATTATCAAATTTCCACCTCCCTAGAGGAAAATCACGCCTGGACTTGGAAGTATGGAATTTGGATGAAATTGCCAGAGATAAAGTCAGATGATGCCAGCTGCACGGGGTCAATAAAATTTTGCAAAGTTGAGCAAGGAAATGCGCCTGGAGTTGAAAAATGGAAATAAATTTGATGGGAGAATATTTTTCTAAGGTTCAAAATTCAAAAAATTAAAAGAACCCGTTCGTTGCATACCCATGAATTTGATGCGTTTTGAGAGAAATTTTCTTCTGGGTATTAAAGATTGTCGATGAGGAATGGATTTTAATGTCTTATACACTTTGTCGAGGCCTTCAGGGTGAATATTTTTTATGGGCACCGGGTAGATGAATTTCCTAAGGGAAATTTGAAAAAATTTCTAAGACAAAGAATAAATGATGTGTTTTCAAGATAAAAATATGCCTCAGCGGATGAGTTTTAAGTCAATTGCCTAGGTGAATTTGATTGAATTCTTCGTGGGACCAATCTTCCAGAGTCAGAGGTGAACGAAATTGGGTATCAGAGCTCCAGTTAGTGAAATGAATTTCTCAAAGATGATGCGCCCTTGAGGAAGATGGGTTGAAAATTTGGCTAAGGCATGAAGAATTTGAACGCGAAGTTGGCTAAGGAAAAATGATGAGCCCTTGAAGATCAAAACGTGAAAATCAGGTAAGTAAGTTAAGATTATATTATGAAGTGTTCTAATACTCTTCTCCTCGCTTGTTTTGCAGGAGGAATGTAGAGGCCAAGCACGATGACTTGAAGTGGTGAAGCACGATGATATTACAACCTTCAGAGGAAGATGAAGTTACGAGTTTCACATGAAGGAAGAAAGTTGCAAGAAAATGGCTAAGTGTTGGAGTTTCTCCTCAAGAATCCAATGTGCACCCAACACAGTCAAACGGATGGCAAGCGGAAGTGGTCTAGTCCAAGACTGAAAAATCCTTCAAATTCAAGAATGGAAGAACAACATCAAGAAGAAGATCAAGAGCAATCAAACTCCAGATTCTATCAAATTTTATTATCTGAGGAGGCAATCTTAAAGACTCTTTTACCCTCCTCCAAGCGATCAACAGAATTGGCTGAACAAGAAGATCAAGGACAGTGTGAACGCATCTACAAATGGAATCTTCTAGAAGGATAATGGACATTATGGCTCATTTATTACCCCACTCTCCTTTATGGTGGTTTTTAGGGCAAATCTTGTTTAGGTCTGAGGTGGCACGATCTGGGCCATCCAGCCGATTGTAATCTGAGCCGTCCGTTGGACTTGGCCATCTATAAAAGGGGGAGTCCCCCTTCATTTGTACATTCATTAGACAGTAGAATTAGAGTAGAAGTTAGAATAGAGAGACAAGTTAGAAGTAGCTTAGTATAGATTGATAGTGTAGTTTGAAGAAGAGGGAAAGTTTTCCCTTTGAAAACTTTGTAAGAAATTGTTGTGAACACTCTCTCAATAAAAGAGTTTTTCATTGATGGTGAATTTCGTCTTTGTTGTGAGTAGCTAGCAAGGTTTCTTCGTCCTTCCGATTCAAATGATAGCATAAAATATTTCAAAGTAGTATAATTTTCATTCCATGCAAGTAGATGTTAATTGTGGAAGGTGGTCTTCAATTCGAGCAGACTTTGTTTATCCATACCACTAGTGGGCTCGCTGATGGTGAGTTCGCCTTGCGTGGTCAACTGGAACATCACGGACTTAAACTTCGTTTGTGATTCACACATTGGTATGCGTCGTTGTGACGGTATCTTCGCGTTGAATTATGATCTGAACACCTTGAGCTACTCCTCTGAAGATTGCACCAGTTCTGTGAAAGTTGTCCGAAGCGAGGCAAAGCAGAGCTTGGTTGAAGTTTGTGAGAATTGATCACCATGTCCACGCCTTAGAGTAAATTAGAGCTCTCTAAACCCTGCATTTTAAATTCAGTACTTTCAAGTTAGTTCAGGAAACAAGAACTTCATAAACAAATCTTTCGAGCATTTGAATTCCTTTCTCCGCTGCCGAACAATTCCGTAAGTCCTCTTGAAATACCAGCAAATCACATTGAGCGAACTGAGCCTATTCGCACTGAAAGAACCTTGGAGTTGAACGAATGAACTTTCTTGCAATCTTAGCATGCTGGATACTTTGATCAAGAGAGAATAGGGTAGTCGTTGGCGACTTTATTCTGCGTTGGTGCGGTCACGAAAAACACATCAACAGAACTCATCACCTAAAATCGGAAATATATCATACTAGAGTAAACCCAAACTCCTCTTATTCAACCCATCTCTCTGTGTTCTCAAGGAAATAAACAAATCATGTGTATGAGGGCTGAAAGAAAACTGATGAGCACACCTCATAATGCAATAGAGGTGAAACTCCACTGTCTACACCAACGGAATACCAAAGTAGTCATGTGTACTCCACCCTATACTGCCATCATCAGAAGAAGACTCACAACTCACAAAAGGATGAGTTGGTCTTGCAACAACATCAACATTATCCTTTGCAGTCTTGTCAACAAGACCTCTATTAGAAAGCAACTACAAATGTCCTGACTTACTTTCAGGAGGTCGAAGAATACCATCATGAATTTCATCATTCTCCTGAAAAGAGCTTAGAACAACGCCAAAGTCAAGCGTGCAAGACTTAGAAGAAACTACCTTATTATGAAAAGATTGACCAATGTCAATCTCAAAAGTACCAATGTAGAGCCTTGTGCTGAAATCTCCCATAACACCTGAACCTACAGCCAAGACTGATGTGTCTGTGTCATCATTAATCCATTCCATATTGAGTGGTCTCCTGAAGATGGTAAAGGTGCCCAACATAGGTGCATAAAAACATATACCAACCCCTATCAAGCTGCTAGCATAAATCAGAACAGCACCATGTAATCTCTGAATCAAATCCATGATTGAGAAAAAAGTATCTCTACTATCAAAGGATGATAAGGACTCATCATCAATCTTTCCTCTAAATCCAAAGTGGCAATCCTAGCTACTCCTATCCATCCCAATAGCTATTTCCCTCAACATGTAACCTGACAGAACTCTGCCCAGCAAAGTAGGACATCCATCAATCAATGAAGTAGGAGGTAAAACCCATGAGGATGATTTTGGGATAGTGCTGCCAACATGTCAATCTCCAAACCATAGACTAAAATCAATCGACAACTCGGTCAATCGACAATTTTTTTTTTTTTCCTTCATATATGAGACTCTTCATAATATGTCAAACTAGGAGGGGATCACTTCCCTCTCTAAAAGTACAAAAAGAATATAATGTACTCCCATGTGCATCAAGCTTCTCTTCATTTATATATACTATGAATGAGAGTATGGAATATCCCTAACCTTTAATGGTGACACTAAGATGCATTAATGGTATTTCGAGTTAAAGGTAAGTGGGTTTTAATCTGAAAAATATGGGAGTTTCAAACTATCAAGGGTCAAGAAGAACTCATACCACATGCCAAGGATTAAAGCGTCAAGAAATCGGGGAATTGGGAAATGATGAATGAGGCTAACAAGGAAGTCATGCTTAAAGGGGATGTGAGATGGGGGAAGACTGAAACAAGAACCCTGATAGGGGAAATTATTTTGAGATGTCAGGATCGAGGAGTTGAGATGGGTTTTCAATGGTATTGAGTTAAGGGAAGGTTGAAAGTCTAACTTAGATGTTGATAAAGAAATCAACATAGGCCCAAAATTTTGGGGATTGATGGAAATGGATACCCAATTAAGGGATGGTTGAAAGTTTGAACCCCATGACTTAGAAAAAAATTTGATTGCAAGGTATCGGAGTTTGCATAGTAAATTTGCAAGGGAATGGGTATCAAGGAATGGATGGATGAGGAAGTCTAAGAGTCCAAAAAGGGGATAGAGTTTTTAAAAGAATTTTGGGCTTTGAGGCCTGATAATGCCAAACAAATGGTTTAGAGGGATGGGAAACTCTAATACTCTAAGAAAACAACAGCGAAGTGAATTTTTAACAACGATTTAAGTAAGTTTTCAAGATTGAGGTTAAGGCATGCAAGTATGGACAACCCTGAAAGTTCGAAAGGTTGAGAAACATACAAAACACCAAGACAAACACCTTTAATAGCCTATACTTAGACTTGTTATGTATTATTGCATATTTTGGCACTTAGGAGACCCATTTAGGATGTCTCAAATTAGCTATAAACAATAGATCAAATATGCCTAAGACACAAAAAATGGAAGGGGCTCAAGAAAAAATGGCACTACAATATTGAGTCCCAATTGTGGATCTAGTTGGGAACATGTGTATCTTGAAGGAATGGTGAGAATAAAGATCTCCAAGAGTAGACCAAAAACCTAGAAACAACAAAACATAACGAGGAATGGGGCTTAAACTAACATACAAAACACCAATGTATATACAAGACAAAACATGATATATACAGGGAAAAACAACATACAACCAATAACATGAAGGCACGTAGACATTGAGAGGTATGGATATAAACAAAACTTAAAAACACTTCCAAGTCAAACCCTATAAAGAATATCCATGGCACAAGGCCACAAACAAGCTATTGAAAAACACTTGCTTCTATCAAAGACAAGTCTATTGAAGGAGCTAATCTCCCTCAAGCCAACATTGCTCCTTCTTTGAGATGAAATGAAAGTTGATTCTTGCATTCAAGCACATGCAAACTACTGGTGCTTTGGCTGACATGCTAGCAATGGAGGTGAAAATCATTTGAACATCGCATCCTTAAAGCTCAATCGTTTGAAAGCATATCCTTACAAAATCCTCTATAGCATGGAGCACACCTTGACCTACACATAAATCAACATGGAAAAAAAAAAAATATGTCTTCTGCAAGATCAAGATGAAAAACATCACATGCAAATACAACCCCAAGCTAAGTTAATTCATGTGCATGCTTTGGTTCATCCAAATACTACAACTCAACTAGACCACAAATGCAAATATACACCTCTATGATTGAATCAAAAACTTGATCTAAATCTAATTCTTCACTTTTAACATTTTATCTAAAAATTTGAGGCACTTCATATGAAGACTCACAATCTTCAAATTGATCCTTTGTTTTCAATTCTTCAACACAACCTATTGCAAAAACAGAGCCATGTTCATTCAGATTATATGGCTGACGTACCAGGAAGAAAATGGCATATGCAGATACCTAGTTGTAATAAGAAGTCATTCTTAAGCAGACTCTTGTGAAGCTGATGATGCACTATTTGGAATAGTGGATAGTTTACATAAAGAAATGCCACCAAAAGTCAAGCCAAATGAATGGTCTTAAATAAGCTCAGAAGACAAACTTTAGACAAGGAATGTATGCTAGTCTGAAGAAGGGCATTTTGACAAATGGAAAGTAGAAAGGGAATAAGTTGATCGGGGCTTCAAAGGTCAATGAGCAGGGACAATGGTAGCATGCGCACAAAGAACCAAATTCCTTGAGTAAATAATAGTGGCAAGGGTTTTGAGGCAAGAAAGATCTAGAATTGAAAGTGATAAAGGGCGAAAAGGAGGATATCTTGGCATTGACAAATGAATAGGGACTATGATGACAAAGCAAGTTGCAACAGCTTGTCTTTATATTGTGTGCAGGCAGTTAGGAAGCAGGCAACCGGAGACAAGTGGGGGCGGATGATAAGGATAAAAGTTGATATGGTTTACAGAGGTGGTGGCAGACCATATAAGAACCTTGTCATTTTCAATTACAGATGGTTCCGCCCAGGTAATGAGGGTCGTGAATATGTACTTGGACATATTTTTCGGTGAACAGTTCAGTATGAATGGTAAATTCTGAAAAAGCTCAAGAAGGTTTCTTTAGCGGATTGTTGAGCATTGTTGTTGAAGTCATGGTTAAGACTTTTCCAAACTGATGCAACATAAAAAGAAGGTTAAGGAAATTATTGCAGAAGAGGAATTTAATTAATTGCAAGTTGGTTTGTCTATTTCACTGACTGCCGCTAACAGGGAGGGGATTGGAATGTGAGTCATGAGTTGAAATTTCGTAGCAATATGAATAAAACTTTGCAGACACGTGACAAGGGTATCTGTTTGTATACCTCTTCCTGCCGAATGTCTTAAGAAGTGGCGGTGGCTGTGTTGCATGTCATGAACTTGGCCACGTAGAGACTATAATAGTGAGGAGTGGTGATATAGTTAATATAGCTTCAAATTCTGTTAATATAGTTAATTCTGTTAAGATAAAAAGGCCACGTAGAGACTGTAATAGTGAAGAGTGGTGATATAGTTAATATAGCTTCAAATTCTGTTAAGGTTTCTTCAAAGCATGTCTAGTCGCCGAATAAGAAGCTGCTCACTTTCGTGGAGTTGGTTAATTCCAGTCTATCAAACAATGCATCTTTCAGGCCCTTCAAGAATCCATTTTTAGCAAAATGTTTTGTGCATTTTGTAGACAGCTAGACTATAGATATTTCCAGAAATTATATTCATCTGAGCACCAATATTAATGATGTCTCATTTCGCCAGTCACATTCTGCAATATGTATTGAAGCAGCCTTTTCTAGACTGTGTTTTGGAAAGCTCGGAAAAGGAGATGAATGCGAGGAAGCTTGGTAGAAGGAAAGTTAGCAGAGTTTACAGTCGAGGAGGTTGCTTGTGGAGCATACCATGTAGCAGTTTTGACAGATAGAAAAGAGGTCTATGCATGGGGAAAGGGAGCATTGGAAGCTAAATCGTACAATGTATCCCTTTTATGGCAAGGCAATTTCTTACACTTCTGTAATTCGGTCGATGCTTTTGCAAAGTCTCTTGGAGAGGCTTGTTGCATAAGGGATGTCTGATTTTTGGGATAAGTCTTGTTGTGACCTTTTCACACATCACCCCATTCTAGATGGGGACCCCCTAATTTTTGCTTCATTCGGGTCTTTTGGCTTTGGTTTTGGGTCTGTCTCTCTCTATCGGTTCGTTCTGTCTGGTGATGTACTTACCATTTGACCTAGATTTGAATTTTGGCTAAGTTTGGAGGGCTTTCTGATGAATTAGGGTTTACAATCTTCAGACAATTTTGAGGTCAAATTGAGTTGGCTAATCGGATTCTGAGCTTAACACTGCTATCAGGATGCTTCAAGCAAGTTCCCACTGAATTTTCACTGAATTCTGACAACTTGCTATTTTTAGTAAGTGCCAATTTGGGGCCTATTTTCTTGGGATTTTCAGATTCTGACAACTGACTGCACTTAGAACACTGTGAGCTGCATGCTTGAAAAATTTGAGCTGAAACAGACAACTCACTATTTTTAGCAGTTCTGCCTTCGAGGGTCATTTTTAGGGTTCGCATGTTGGAATTTCAGATGCATGTTTGGAGATTCTTTGTGGGTTTTTCGAGATCTTCGCAGTGATATAGCATGCAAAACGAGATGATGACTTTTCGTGATTCAGGCTTTAGAGGCTATCTTTAGGGTTTGCATGTTGGAATTTTGAATGCATGTCAGCATAATCTTTCAGGGTTTTCCGAGAGTTTCGCAACGAGGTAACATGCAAATAGAATTGATCACTTTTCCGAGACTTGCTATTTTTAGCCAGTGTTTGCATGTTGATCATTTTTCTGGGTTTTTCTAGGTCTTTTGAGATCTCTCGAGCAATGTGACATGCAAAGTCATCTGGCAGTCAAAAGATCACTTTCTCAGACACTTACTATTTTTAGCAAGATCACTTCAGCAGTTTCCCAACACTTCAGAATCACGAACACAACAACATGCAACAGGAACGGGGTCAAATGGAGACTATTTGAGCAACATGCAAGTCAAATTAGGGTTTCCAGCTTCAGGATCCAAAATGAGGGGTAAAACACCAAAATTTCCAATAATCTAGGTAGCCCATCACGATCAGTATCTTTCAAGGAACCCGCTGGTAAAATTTGAAGGCAATCGGAGCACTTACTATTTATAGTAAGCCATTTTTGAAACAGGCTATAAATAGTAAGCCAGCAGCAGGCGCCAATGTGAACAGGAAAGTTAACCCATGAGGATCATGTCATTCAAATTTCAAGTTAAATGGAGTTGTGGAAGTCATGAAATCAAGTAGTTGCTATAAATAGTAAAACACCTCCAGAAACATGCTATAAATAGCAAGTCAGCGCGAGACACCAGTGTGAACAAGTCGAGCAAGTGACAAGGACCCCATGGAGCGAATTTTAGATCAAACAGAGTTGCAGAGGTTCAAAAATCAAGCACTTACTATTTTTAGCATGTCCATGCAGAGGAATTAGGGTTTCCTAAAAGGTAGGGCGAAGCACGAGGGCCATATGGAAGCAGCATCCAGTCACAATCAACATCCTTCAAGCAATCCACTCACAAAGTTTGAGCTCATTCTAAATAGTTACTATTTTTAGTAACTTGCTATAAATAGCAGGGACAGGCAGGCGTCAGGCGCCAACAACTTAGTCACGTCACGAGGTTTGAGGCAAAGCAAAAATCCAGCCTTCCGGAGCTTGAAATCAGCTTAAAACACGAGGAATGAGAAACTTTCTAAAAATAGCAGGTTAGGGCAAGCTGTGGGCATCATGAACAATTCGCCCTAAGTCAAACAAAAAGCTGGAAAATTCATCCAAGTCTGATAAACTGAAAGCTTGACACCTTCAAATCCGCCCTAGAAGCTTGAAGAGCCACGAAAAATTCACTAAGTCTGGGAAACTTGAAGCTCACACATGAAAATGCGCCCAAAGAAGAGAGGGGCCATGGCAAATTCTTCTAAGTACTTGAAATTGGAAGAAGGGGTGGTGAAATGTGCCTTAAGGAGTTGAAGATTGATGGAAAATCCACTAAGTATTGCAAATTGGAAGCTCACCCTCTAAAATGCGCCCTTGCAAGCTTGAAGGGAGTTGAAAATTTCTCTAAGTATGTAAAACTTGAAGTAGGCCCCCTTGTATGCGCCCTTGACTTGAGGGGGGTTAGGAAAAGTTTCTAAGTCTTGCAAATTTGAAGTTCACCCATGGAAATGCGCCCTTGGAAGGTTGGAAGGCCGAAAACATTCTAAGTGTTCTAAATTGAAAGCTCCCTACCCTATATGCGCCTTGAGAAGAAGAGTTAGAATTTATTCTAAGGCATTTAAATTTGAAGCTGGACACTCCATATGTGCCTAAGAAGAGGAGAGGGTGGTTAAAAGTTTCTAAGGCATGAAAATTTGAAGTAGACACCCCTATATGCGCCCAACTTTGGAGGAGTTAGAATTTTTTTCTAAGTATCCAAAACTTGAAGTATGACCCCCTATATGCGCCTTGACTTGCAGGAGATGAGTTGAAAATATTCTAAGGGCTACAAACTGAAAGTAACACCCAGAAAATGCACCTTAGCTAAAGGGAAAGATGAGGAAATATTCTAAGTTTTGAATATTGAAAGTGGAAGACCCTATATGTGCCTAAGGTAAAGAGGGGAGACTTGAAAAATTCCTACGTGTTGTATATTGAAAGCTGGACCCCCTAAATGCACCTTCACTTGGAGATGGATGAGAAATTTTGCTAAGTGTTGCAAACTTGAAGCTTGCCCCCTTATATGCGCCTTAACTTGGAGGGAGTCTTGAAATTCTTCTAAGTTTTGAAAATTGAAAGTGGAAGACCCTATATGCACACAAGAAGAAGGAGAAAGCCTTGAAATTTTCTAAGGCAAGTGAATTTAAAGCTTGGCTACCTAAATGCGCCTTAGCTAAGAGCAGTGGCTTGTGATTTGACTAAGTGTTGGAAACTAAAAGCTACACACTCCATATGCACCCAGCTCGAAGAGAAGCTCCAAAACAATTTCTAAGTATTGAAAATTTGAAGCTCAAGGTGTCAAATGCGCCTAACCTTGAGAAGGGAATATTGAAAATTTTCTAAGTGTGAAAAACTCAAAGCTTGAGGGGTCATTTGCGCCTTGACTTGTGGAAAGAACTTTGAAAATGTTAAGTGTTTAAAACTTGAAGTAGAGACCCTTGTTTGCGCCCAAGAGGATTTTGATAAGGGGGAATTTTACTAAGGTGTGTAAACTCAAAGTATGAAGGCTCAAATGCGCCCTTGAGGATGGAGATAATTGGAGATTTTTCTAAGGCTTTGAAATTTGAAGTACCACTTCTCAAATTAGAATCAAGAGGAAAGTTACAGGCTTGTCAAGGTGTAGCCTATGAGGAACAATTCATTAGAATCAAGAGAAATTATTAGAATAACAGTCCATAGACCACAAGCTACAGTTGAATATATGGTAACGAATTGTGAACAAAGAAGCAAGAGGATAGTGGCATAAGGGACAAGAACTGGAAGTAAATAAAGAATCTGAAAGAGAGAACACAAAGAAGAATACTTTGGGGTATGCGGGGCACTGTGAAAGAAATAAAGAGCATGAGTCCAAATATAATGAAGAAAACTCAGTCTTACATGAAGCCCAGCCCAATCTACAATTTGTAATACCAAGTGATGATAGTGCAATCCAGTTGGGAAGTATGAAAATAGATATTTCTATATCCAAAAAGTCAGCCACACTGGAATTCCACTAAGATCAATACTCTTAAAGTCTCACCAAGGAACTATATGACAGTCTATGAAAAACAAGACAACACAGTAGCAGGGTACGAGGGTTAATCACAAGCAATACACAGAGCTCTCAAAAGGAAGGTGACAATCAATATAATCATAAATGAAGAAGGAATCTTGTTCTACATTTTCAAAGTGTCAAGGCAGCTGTAGAATTATAATAAAAAAAAATGTTCCTATATCCTTGCAAGGAACAGCCAAAGAGGTTTATGACCAGCAAAGACAGTTATAACAACATCACTATCATGTGCTCATTTAGGAGAATAAAGATACCTATCATGTCCTATTAGGCATCATCATAGTTGAAGAAGTCATCCAACTCAATTGTAAAAATATTAAAAAAAAAAACATGTTCCTATATCCTTGCAAGGAATAGTCAAAGAGGTTTATGACCAGCAAAGACAGTTATAACAACATCACCATCATGTGCTCATTTAAGAGAATAAAGATACTTGTCATGTCCTATTAGGCATCATCATAGTTGAAGAAGTCAACCAACTCATTCCTCCACGTGTTGCTGAAGAATTTGTTGAGTTTTCAAAGGAGTCAAAATAGGGAAGTCAGTTTTCCAGTGTCAAGTGGAGTTTAGTCAAGCAATAAAATGTCTCTTGGTCTTTAAGTCTGTCCTAGAGAAGTCAACCAACCCATTCCTCCACGTCTTGCTGAAGAATTTGTTGAGTTTTCAAAGGAGTCAAAATAGGGAAGGCGGTTTTCCAACGTCAAGTGGAGTTTGGTCTGTTGGTGTGAATAAATGTCTTGTACCTAGCTAATTTACTCACTAGGTAATTAGGGGACATATTCACATGATTAAGTTTACTTAGGATATAAGATTCTTTCTAGAAGTCTTAGTTGGCTTTTCTAGAACTTATCTTATCTAGCTAGATTGCTTGATTCCTAGGTAGTTAGTTGTCTCATGTCATAGGATTATGACACTTGTCATTATCTTGTCTAATCCTATCTCTCAACCTTTCCTTTATAAGCAAGGCATCTCTTGTACATTTGCATCAATTGAATCATATTCAACCATTAATCAATCTTGCATTGTGAAGCAAGCTTTCTTGCCATTCTCTCTCTTGTGGAAGTGGTTTTGGTCGCAACTGTTTTTCGAGGTGTTGGGGAGTCACCATTTACTCCCACATGGTCAAGCAAGAAAATGTCTTTTGGTCTTTAAGTCTTGTTATGACCTTTTCACACATCACCCCATTCAAAATGGGGACCCCCTAATTTTTGCTCTGTTCAGGTCTTTTGGCTTTGGTTTCACGTCTCTCTCTCTCTGTTTCCTCTGTCTTTCCGATGATGAACCCCTCTTTTGGCCTAATTTGGAGTTTTGGCTAAGTCTGAAATGCATTTTGACAAATTAGGGTTTTCATTCTTCAAGCTGGTTTGGGGTTAATTTAAGTGAGAAAATTCAAATCTGAGCTTGGCACTGCATTCAGAAAGCTTCAGAAAGGTTCCCATTAAATTTTCATTGAATTCTGACAACTTACTATTTTTAGTAAGTACTTGATTCGGGACCTTTTTCTCGAGACTTTTGAAATTCTAACTGCTACACCGTGTCTAGAGCACTTTGAGCTAGTTGCCTGCAAATTTTGAGCAAATTCTGACAACTTTCTATTTTTAGCAGTTCTAGCTTCCTGAGCAATTTTTAGGGTTTGCATGTATGATTTTTCAATACATGTTAGGACAGTGTTTCTAGGTTTTTTTAGAGCTTCGCAATGATGTAACATGCAAGTCAAGTTGATGACTTACTATTTTTAGCAGGTGCTCGCATGCAGACCAGTTTTCTAGGTTTTTCTGGGTTTTTTGAGATCTCTCAGGCAGTATGACATGCAAACACATCTGGTAGTTGGTTGGTCACTTTTCAGGCACTTACTATTTTTAGCAGGTTCACTCCAGTAGCTCCCAAATCTTCAGTTTCACAAGCAGAGCAATCCAGAATAGAAACTAGAAACTGAGTCAAACGGAGGTCAATAAAGGCACATGCAAATTAAATTAGGGTTTCCAGCTTTGGTGCCTAAAATGAGGGGTAAAACTCGAGAAAATTGAAGAATTGATGTATCCCACCACGATCAGCATCCTTCAAGCAATCTACTGGTAAACTTTGAACGCAATTTGCATACCTACTATTTATAGTAAGTCACCTCCTGAACAGGGCTAAAAATAGCAAGTCAGCACGAAAGGCAAGTGTGAACAGGTCAAATAGGTCATGAGGATCACGTGGAACAAATTTCAAGTCAAGAGGAGTTGCAGAAGTTCAAGAATAAGAGATTTACTAAAAATAGAAAGCAAGGGCAAGCTAGTCAGAATTGGCTAAGTATTCAAGGGTCACCTTCAAAATTTTCTTTAAACACTCCAAATGAAAATTTCTAAGGCATGCAAGAAAAATGGAAGCATCACCTCCCAAATGCGCAAAAGCTAAGGAAAGGGAGCTTGAAAAATCCTAAGTGATGGAAATGGTACCACCACCTTCCAAATGCGCCCATCAGGTGTAAGGAGGCATCAAAATCTTGCTAAGGCGTGGAAAAGTGGAAGCTTAACCCCTCAAATGCACCCAAGGAAGAGGGTGGCATCAAAAAGTTTCTAAGGCATAGAAAATGGCAGGATCCCCCTCTATATGCGCCCAACATGGAGACCCCCCTCCAAGTGCGCCCAAGATTAGAGAAATTAAAATAAACATTAGTGGCAAAATATTTTCAAGGATAAAAAAATTAACTGAACCCCTTCATGTGCGTCAATGAATATATAAAAGTGAGAAATATTCTCTAAGGAGAGATATTTTTTTTTAGTCAGGGGGGTCTTGAATATTCTCTAAGTGGGGAATAAATTTTGAATGTATTACGCCTTGGCTTGTGATTTTAAATGGATGCATGGCTTGTGATGGATAAAATTTTCTAAGAGGTTGGATAAAAGTTTCTAAGGCTGGAAATTGGAAGAATAAGGGGTAAAATGCACCCAGTAAGGAAAATGTGTGGGATAGAAAATTTACCTAAGACAAAAGTAAGAACACAGACATCCAAATGTGCACACAGATGTTAAATACGCTCATGATGAAAAATTATTAAGGAAAAGTTTGCTAGAGAAAAAAGATGAACTCTATCAGATCCAGAGATCAATCAGAACATGGAGATTAGGTAAGTGAAGAGAATTTATATTATAAAGTGTTTTGATGCTCCTCTCTTTATTTGTTTTGCAAGATGAATGTCGGGCCCAAAGCATGATGACTTGAGGTGATGGAGCAAGTACTCCGGGACAACACTACAGCCTTGGATAGGGATAAAGTTACATGTTTCAAACTCCTCCATAATGTCTCATTTACGCCCGAGCCATGAAAGGAGATATTGGAAGAAACGGCTAAGGATTGAAATTCCTCCACAAGAATCTAAATGCGCCCAACTCAAATGAGGCAGGTGGCAAGGAAAAAATGGTCGAGTCCAGGACAATAAAATCCTTCAAGAACAAGAATTGAGGAATAGATGAATGCCCAAGCATTAGAAGAACCGAAATGTCCTCAATGCTAAGGAAGAGGAATGAGCAAGAACTTCAAAGTTAAAGAATGACAGCATGATGGATTGAAGGACAAAGTAGAGGAATTCTTCCTAAGTGTGAAGTCCTTCAATGACCCAGAAAATGTTCTCTGGCATACTTCGCACAACCCAAGATGCAATAGCAGCAAGGGGGAAAATCATCATCAAACAGGAGAAAGAAGTCATCGTCTTGGAGTTTTAGATTGAGAACGTGCCTACCATATCAATTCAAGAAGTAGAAGTTGCGTTGCCCAGATTCATCCAGTTTGCAGTCAAAGAGAAGGAGAATGGAAACGCCTTGTTTGATGATGACCTTCTAGAGGATGATGGTGGGCATTAATTGCTCATTATGACTTCAGAAGAGAGTGGAGAATCTTTTGCTCATTTATTACCCCACTCCTCTTTGTGGTGGTTTTTAGGGCTGAATCTTGATCAAGGCTTATGTGGCTCAATCTGAGCCATCCATTGAAGTTGGCCAACTAAAAAAGGGTATCCCCCCTAAATTGTACATCATTAGATTAGAAGATTAGAAGATTAGAATAGAGGAGCATAGAGAGATAGCATAGCATAGATTGATTGATAGCATAGCATAGATTGAAGAGGAAGGAAAGGTTTCAAATTGAATGCTTTGTAAGAAGTTGTTGTGAACACTCCTATAATAAAAAGAGTTATCATTGCTTGTGGTTTCATCTTTTGTTGTGGGTAGCTAGCAAGATTTCTTCATCCTTCCAATTCACGTAGAATCTTAAAGTAGAGCTTGGATAGAGTAAAGTAGATTTCATTTCATGTACGTAGATAGTTGTGGAATGTGGTGGTTGAATTGAGCAAGCTTCATTAATCCATACCACTAGCAAGCTCATTGATGGTGGGTTCGCCTTGTGTGGTCAACTGGAATATTGTGTACTTAACTTCAATTATGATTTATATGTCGGTATGCGTTGTTGTGATGATATCTTCATGTTAAGTTGTGATCTGAATACTCCAAGCTACTCCTCTAAAGATTGCACCAGTTCTGTGGAAGTTGTCCAAAGTGAGGCAAAGCAGAGCTTGGTTGAAGTTTGCAAGAGTTGATCTCCATGTCTCGTGCCTAGAGTAGATCATAGCATTTCTAATCCCTGCAACCTTTCAATTCCGCATTTTCTGGTTAGTTTAGGCAACTTGAACTTAACTGATAAATCTTTCGAACCTTGTGAAAACCCCTTTCTCTTTAATTTCCGGTTGAACAATTACGTAAGTCCCCCTTGAGATACCAACAAATCACATCAAGCCAATTGAGACTACATCCACTGCATGAAGGAACCTTGGAGTTGAATGCATGATCTTTCTCGCAATCTTAGCACGTAGGATATTTTGATCAAGAGAGGATAGAGTAATCATTGGTAACTTTATTCTGTGTTGGTGCGGCCATAAAACACCCGTCAACAAGTCTGACCTAGATTCCCTCACATGTTGAGGATGATATAAGATAGCACCCCTTTTTTTTTCTTTTGAAACACTCTATTTGCTGCCCTTGTTTTCTCAATAATGTTTATGTTTGTTTTTTTGTTTTTCAATATGTTTTGCAAGAGTAAGAAATGTAAAGTGCAGATTACAAAGTACAGTAAATACTAAGAACTGAAAACTTTCAAGAGAGATTGTAACCAGCAACATCAGTCTTCATTTTCATGATATAAATCAGAACTTTTACAATATTTAAATCTCACTCAATGAACCTGTTACAGCAGCAAATAGAAAGCTTGGTATTGGTGTCGACACCTCCAGAAAAGGCGTTGCAAAAGCTAGTCTCCCAAGCGCCTAAGTCACCTTTCTCCAGCATCAAAGACTCAAGCCCAAAACTCCACAAATGCTGGTCAAGAGATAAGTTTACAAGCAACAAAGGCACGTCCCTCCTAGAAAGTTCGATCCCTTCTCAAAAATCACAACCTCCACTAAAAATTGAGTTCTTGTACTCTTTGGAAACGACCAAGGAAGAGCTGCAACTAGGAACAATACCCAGAACCACCACTCCAACTGAAAAATAGCTATGATCAAAAAACCAGTTTCAGGTCCATGACTGTAAACACCCAGAAATCCAAAATAACACTCCAGAACTTCTGAAAATCACATCAAAACTGAAGCAAAACCAAAGCACACCAAAAACTCCCAGAAATACTGAAATAACTTCATCTTTTCTACTGTATAAATCAATCTTTGAAACTTTTGTTGATTTTAACTGTGAACCAGCATCAATATCTAACTAGGGTGGATATTTCACCACCGAAATCAGCCCAACAATGGAGGGTTTTCTTCCTCACACTACAGCCCAGGCAACTAGAGAAACTCCAGCAGCATATCAGTAAGTTGTCAAGTCTGAATAATGAGAAATGAGAGCCAAACTTCATATTATAAGATTAGCGTAGAAATAGACTCCAAAAGTTTCATAATTTTCTCTCTAAGAAATGGGCGCCCTTTTCACCTTTTTTAATTTTTAAACATTTAAAAGTCTCATCTCCTCTTTTAATTTTTTAAACATTTAAAATGATTTAACTCCTTATGGCGTCCCACATTGAAAGTTTTTTTATTTAAAAAAGAATTAACACCCCTTCATCTTAGGCGTCCAAGCACATGGAGCAAATATATTATTTAATTGACTTTTAAAACAATTTAAAGTTGCTCACTAGGCGCCTTGTTCCCTTTTTAATGACCACTTTACCCCTTGATATAAGTTATAATATAACTTTATAATCCAACTTAATAAAATGCCTAAGTGGTCAAATTAAATAAATATTAAACTGCAACCTTAGGCTCTCCAACTGAAAACTAGATAAATTCACTGCTGCAAATGCACAAGCCTAGAACCAACTTCCCGAATGGTGACTTACTAAAAATAACACTACTATAAGTGTATGCCCAAAACCCAGAACTTAACGAAACTGAAGTCCAATGAGGAAACTGTGGCCAACTAAAGATGGCAACACTGAAACCGGCCACTGCTATAAATAGTAAACCCTCTGAAACCCCCAAACTAACTGCTAAAGATAGAACTTACTATAAATAGCATACTGCTAAAAATAGTGACTCCAAATGTGTTTTGAGCACAAACCGGGCAGCCATCGCAACTTACTAAAAATAGTAAGTCCGGAAAAGGTTGTCAGATGCAGATGCATGTCTTACCACTGCGAAGCTCTCTGAAAACCCAGAAAGAATCCATAAACCAAACTGCAAAACTCCGACATTCAAATCCCTGAATCCACCGACGAGACCTCCAAACCGCCAAAAACCCTAATTCTACATTTGATTGGCCTGCAGGCGTCTGGGAATGCTAACTGTCACTGGAGAGCATAGTGCTAAAAATGGGGACATTACAAATGAGAGATAGGACCCTCAAAGCTAAGTTTTCTCTAGTAATGTATTATAACTTTCTTGAAGGTTCTTTCAAGCTGTAGCAGCAATGAAGCTCATTTTCAGACTTGTGTATAGTAGTATGTAACACCTTGTTATCAATGAAATACAAGTTTTTGTCTTCTCTTATCTGTATTTTGTGTGCAAATACAAATGATTGATGTATTTTTTGTGATTTTATATGAATCCTCAATGTATGTCTCATTCCTTCAACGCCTTTTTGTAGAGATATACATACCTTGTGCAAGTCATAGGTTGTGACAATAGTTTGTGTTATCTCTCAAAACGCAGGTTTGAACCACGAGAGGTTGCCAAGCTCTCACAACGTTTCAGGGTAACAGACAAGGCCAAATGATTTGAACCTTCTTCTCTTTAGGTGCTGCTAGACCTAGGCGGGTATACCTATTTGAATAAAGCAGACTTGACCTTTGTTCATTTCCTAAAGCAATTTACCCACACTAGCACATGGGAGTGGATAAATGAGTTTTATTTTGGTATAAATTGTATAAGTGTTGTGACCTTTTTCACACATCGCCCCATTGCAAATGGGGACCCTCTAATTTTGGCTTTGCTTTTGGGTTGTTTTGTCGTTGTCTCTCTTTTCTACTGTCTATCTTACGGGGTGTGCCCGTCTGATGTGAGATTTTGGCCAAGTCGGTAAAATTAGGGTTTTCAACTTTCCAACCAATTTGAAGTCAAACAAGGTGAACAAATTGAGATTTGAGATTAACATTGATGTTAGTATACTTCCAATAGGTTTTCACTGAAATTTCATCAGATTCTGAGTACTTACTATTTTTAGTAAGTGTGCAATTACGGGCAATCCTTCAGCATTTTTGAAATTCCAACAGTTGCACTGCATTCAGAACACACCAAGCTGCTCGTGTGTAAAATTTGAGCCGAAACAGACAACTTACTATTTTTAGCAGTTCAACTTCCGGAGCCAATTTCAGGGCCTAGATACAGAGTTTGTCAACGCATGTCTGCATTTTCCTTCTGGGTTTTCAGAGACCTTCGCAATGGTGTGACATGCAAAGTGAGATAACGACTTTCAGAATTCAACCTTCAAAAGCTATTTTTAGGGTTTGCAAGTCAGGGTTTTCTTTGCATGTCAGGTGATTCTTTGTGAGTTTTTCGAGAGCTACGCAATGGTATGACATGCAAATGGAGATGACCACCCAGTAAGGAACTTACTATTTTTAGTAGATACATTCTGACGGCGGCCTCCCAACACTTCAGAACCACGAACTGATCGCAATGCAACAGAAACGAGGACAAACGGAGGTCATTTGATACGCATGCAAGATCAATTAGGGTTTCCAGCTTCGAGACCCAAAAAGAGACGTAAAAAGTCAGAATTTTCGAATACCGATGTATACCACCGCGATCAGCATCTCTCAAGCTATCTGCTGATAAAATTTGAAGGCAAACGAAGCACTTACTATTATAGTAAGTCATTTCAGAAACAGGCTAAAAATAGAAAGTCAGCAGCAGGCGCCGACGTCAACGGGTAGGTCACGTGGTGAGGAGCGCGTCATTCGAATTTCAAGTCAAACGAAGTTGTGGAAGTCATGAAACTGGGCAGTTGCTATAAATAGTAAACCACCTCCAGAAACATGCTATAAATAGCAAGTCAGAGCAAGGCATCAGCAGGTACAGGTCAAGCAAGTGATGAAGACCCTATGGCGCGAATTTCAGATCAAACGGAGTCATAGAGGATGGAAAATAAGCACTTACTATTTTTAGCAGGCTCGAGCAGAGAAATTAGGGTTTCCTAAATTCAAGGGAAGAGCACAAAAGTCAGGCAGAAGCAACGTTCGGTTACAATCAACACCCTTCAGGCAATCGGCACGCAAAATTTGAAGGCATTCTGAGCAATTACTATTTTTAGCGGGTTGCTAAAAATAGCAGGTGCAGGCAGGCATCAGGCCCTGACAGCACGATCACACCACGAAGTTCAAAACAGGGCAAAAATCAAGCCTTCTGGAGTCAAAGTCAATTCAAAGCACAAAATTCAAGGAATTTTCTAAAAATAGCAAATTAGGGATAGCATGATCGAGTTGCCCTAAATCAGGCAAAGAGGCAAGAAATCCACCAAGTTTGATATTTTTTCAGGTCCAGCATCAAAACTTGCTTTAAAAGGCCAAAGACAGATCAAAATTCTTGAAGTGTTTGAAAAATGAAAGCATACCCCTCCATTTGCGCCCTCAAGCTGGCAAGAGTCTTGAAAATTTTCTAAGTCATGAAAATTGGAAGCTCCACTAGCAAAATGTGCCTTGCTTTGCCTGGGAAAGTTGGATGAGAATATCTAAGTATGAAAAATGGATGTAGCACCCCCAAAATGCGCCTTAGGAAGAAGGACAATTGAAAATTCTCGTATTGACAAAAATGGAAGTAGGCCATGGGAAATGCGCCCAAGTGCAAAGAGGTAGCTTGAAAACTCCTAAGGCAAGTTAAAATGAAAGTTCAAAGGGTAAAATGCGCCCTTGAGGGAGGAGTTGATGAAAAAATTTCTAACACACACAAACTTGAAGCTCCCTGCCTCATTTGCGCTTTGACTCATAAGTGGACTCTTGAAATTTTCTAAGTATAAGAAGTGAAAGCACACCCTTTGAAATGCGCCCACCAAGCTGAAGAAGGTAAGTTAAAAATCTCTAAGGCATTGAAAAATGGAAGCTTGCCTAGGGAAATGTGCCCAAGCTTGAGAAGACAAAGAGGTGGCCTTAAAATTTGTTTAAGATTGCTAAATTGAAAGTACAAGGGGTCAAATGCGCCCTTGAGGAGAGAATGAGGGTGGAAATCTTCTAAGTGTTAGAAACTTGAAGTGCCTACTCCAATATGCGCCTTGAGGGTGTTGGATGAGGATTTTTTTTTTCTAAGTCATTGAAATTTGAAGTAGCCTAGCCCAAATGCGCCTTGAGAAGCAGGAGGAGGCTTAAAGTTTTCTAAGGTAACGAAAATGGAAGTCCATGGGTCCAAATGCGCCCAAGGTGGAGATGGCAAAAGGAAAAACTTCTAAGGCATTAAAACTGGAGGCTCTATGGCCAAAATGCACCCGCTCTTCTTCACTTGGGAAAATTTTCTAAGTATGAAAAACTCAGAGCTTCCCCTTGCATTTGCGCCCTTGTGCCTGGAGACTCAGAATTTGCCTAAGGCATGAGAATTGAAAGCTGACCCTAGTAAATGCGCCTAAGTTAGAAGCATGAGGGAAAATATTCTAAGGCAATAAAACTGGAAGCTTCCCCATCAAAATGCGCCCATGAGGAATGAGATGAAGAATTCACTCTAAGGCATTGAAAAATGAAGCACAGGGCCCTAAATGCGCCCAAGAAGGAGACATCAAGATGGAAAATATTCTAAGGCGTCAGGCTCAAAGTTCAAGGGGTAAAATGCACCCTTGAAAAAAAAAAAAGATGGGTAGAAAAGTTTCTAAGTGTCCAAAGTGAAAGCATGACCTCTTAAATGCGCCCCAGGCTGGAAGAGTGGGTTTTAGAATATTTTAAGTGTCTAAATTTGAAGCACATCCCTCCAAGTGCGCTTTAACTTGTGAGGAGCTTTGAAAACGTCCAAGGATGGAGAATGGTGTTAGGCGTTGGTTTTAAAAAAATATTCTCCAGGACATACAAGTGTGATCAAGGCATTACATTAAAATTTTCCAAGTGAATTAATAAAAAAATTTCTCACCACAGGAAGGATTGAAAATGAATAAAATTTTCAAAATGCTAAATGATTTAAAAATTTTCTAAGGCAAAGTATTTTCTTCCTTAGGAAATTACGCCTAGACATGGAGGATGATGAAATTTCTTAAGACATGAATAAATTGCCAGGTGAGGAGTCTGATGATGCTAGCTTCACAGGGTTGATAAATATTTTCAAGTCAGAGCAACAAGAAATGTTCACAGATGAAGAAATGGATTAAATTTGATGAAAATTATTTTTCTGAGGTCCAAAATTCAAAAAATTAAATGAACCCATTTGTTGTGTACCCATGGATTCAACGCGTTCTAAAGAAAATTTTCTTTTGGGTATTGGACGTCTGCGATGAGGAATGGATTTTAAAGTCTTCCACACTTTGCCGAGGCCTTCAAGGTGAATAATTTTGATGGGCACCAGGTTGATGAATTTTCCTAAGGGAAAATTTAAAATTTTCTAAGGCAAGGAATAAAATGTGTTTTCAAGATAAAATTTGCCTTGGTGGATGAATTTGAAGGTGATCGCCTAGATGATTTTTGATCAAATTCCTGATGAAAGGATTTTTCTCGAGCCTGGGTTAGATGAAATGTCAGAGTGAAGTGCGCCAAGCAGAATTCAAGATAGGTTGAAAATTTGGCTAAGGCATGAAGAATTTGAACGCGAAGTTGGCTAAGAAAACGATGAACCCTTGGAGATCAAAACATGAAAATGCAGGTAAGTAAGTTGAATTTATATTATGAAGTGTTCTAATACTCTTCTCCTTGTTTGTTTTGCAGGAAGAATGTCGAGACCAAGCAGTGATGACTTAAAGTGATGAAGCAAGTAATCCAAGATGACATCTTAACCTCGAAGGAAGAAAAGTTGCGAAAAATGGCTAAGTGTTGAGACTTAGTATAACTCAAGTGACAAAGAAGAAGTTGAAGAACAACGTCAAGAAGAAGATCAAGAGCAGTGTGAACACGTTTCAAAGCTGGAATCTTCTAGAAGGATGGTGGGCATTAATGGCTCATTTATTGCCCCACTCTCCATTGTGGCGGTTTTTAGGGTGAATCTTGTTTAGGGCTGAGGTGGCACGATCTGGGCCATCCAGCCGATTGTAATCTGAGCCGTCCATTGGACTTGGCAAACTATAAAAGGGGGAGTCCCCCTCATTTGTACCTTCAGTAGAGCTTAGAATGAGACAGTAGAATTAGAGTAGAAGTTAGAATAGAGAGACAAATTAGAAGTAGCTTAGTATAGATTGATAGAGTAGTTGAAGAAGAAGGAAAGTTTTTCCTTAAAACTTTGTAAGAAATTGTTGTGAACACTCTCCCAATAAAAAGAATTTTCATTGATGATGAATTTCGTCTTTTGTTGTGAGTAGCTAGCAAGGTTTCTTCGTCCTTCTGATTCGAGTAGTGACTTAAAGTAGAATAAGTTTCATTTCATGCAAGCATAGATAGTAATTGTGGAATGTGGTCTTCAATTTGAGCAAACTTCATCTATCCATACCACTAGTGTGTTCGCTGATGGTGAATGCGCTTTGTGTGGTCAACTAGAATATCATGTACTTAACTTCGATCATGATTTGTATGTTTATATGCGTCGTTGTGATGGTATTTTCATGCTAAGTTGTGATCTGAACACCTTGAGCTACTCCTTTGAAGATTGCACCGGTTCTATGGAGGCTGTTCGAAGCGAGGCAAAGCAGAGCCTGGTTGAAGCTTGTGAGAATTGATCGCCATGTCCACGCCTTAGAGTAGATTAGAGCTCTCTAAACCCTGCATTTTCAATTCAGTACTTTCTGGTTAGTTTAGGAAACCCGTGCTTCATTGATAAATCTGTCAAATTGTGAAACATCTTTCCTCAGCTGTTGAACAATTCCGTAAGTCCCCTTGAAATACCAGCAAATCACATTGAGCCAACTGAGTCTATTCGCATTAAAAGAACCTTGGAGTTGAATACATGAACTCTCTCGCAATCTTAGCGTGCTGGATACTTTGATCAAGAGAGAATAGGGTAGCCGTTGGCGACTTTATTCTGTGTTGGTGCGGTCACGAAAAACACATCAATAATAAGCAATATCAAGGCTAAATCTAATGTGCTCATATGTGAAAATGAATGAAATTAAACAATGAAATAGTAGAGACTAGTGCCTTATTGGGTGTACGAAGTCAAATGAAAATCTGAAATGAATAACTTCTTTTTGGCAAATACTCAAATTGTTTGGCATACAATTTTAAGTTTATAACTGGTATAAACATGCAAGAATGTGACTACTGAGTTCTTCTTAATGATCCAAATGAGATTCCCTAATTACTATGATTGATTTAAAGGATTTAATTTTTCCTTGAAAGACCCAATTAATCCAACCATACAGATACAACAAATGTGCACTGATAAACTGAAAAATATCCTTGATATATCAGTTTAAACAATTAGAAAACATCAACCTTGGAGACAACTTCAGCAATACTTCTAATTAACACAACAAACAATTGATACCAGAAAAATGTCACCACATCAAATGAATTCAATTGAAATCTCCATTGTTTCAAATATGCATCATAGTCTCAAAAAATGTAACATTTTGTATCCTACTGTATTTTTTATTCGACCTTTGCCCTCTTTCATTCGCTGTCAAAAATGAGTATTTATATATTGGCATCACGAAGGGTCGCGTCCATTCGTATTCAAATCTTGGGCAATTATTTCATTCGGGCCTTTTTCAAACGTTCGTTAAACACCCGCTGAGACGTCTTGCAGTCATATCGACACTCTGAGTCCTCCCGACACTCTATGCCTTTAGTCTTGAGTATCGTTGTGACTTTAGGAGTCGGCAAACATTCCTCCGACTACTCAAGTCTTATCGAGATGTTTCCTTCAGTTTGCTTTCTGATCGCCGAGACATAATAGTTGCTTGCCGATGGAACTTCATTCGGCATGACCCTCCTAGCTCTCTCCGATGAAGTCTGTCTTGCCGATGAATACTCCCTCCAAACATGCTGCCAAGTCTTTACCAATACAACACTCGTCGTTGTGACATAGGGGGTCCATAGGACTGCATGAGCTCATCTCGATGACAACAACGGAATCCACTCTTGCCTTTTCGGCGAGACCAAATGAATGCTCCGGGACATCACACCGACGGCTTAAGTCTGGTCGATGAATTTCATTATCGACGAGACCATGAATATCGCTAAGTCCACCTACCGATGTATTTCCGTTATAGCGATATGGTAAATCGGCAAGACTTCCTCAAACTCACCCCGATGACATTATACTTCCGACAAGATTTACCTCTGCTTTATCGGCGAGACTGGACAGATGCTCCGTGATGTTACTCTAATGGCTCTTGTCTCGTCGACAGTCAATTTATGCCTCGATCGGTAAGACACAAATGAGCTTGATATGACTTATTCCGATGAACATTATCTTGCCGATAGAATCCTCTAGTCGCTGAGACTGCGACCTGCATTATGCTGATATGAATCCTCAGATGAAATCATATCGGTATAACATTTTCGATCTCTTCCCGATAAGCTGCAAAAGACATGCTAGTATAAAATGCTTTATCGATCGATGAGACCTGTATCATGTTACGCCGATATGGTTTATACATTGAAGTACTCAGGGTTAGATGAATTCTATGGGACCAAATGATGAAAACAAACTAAAGCATGGGCAAACATGATATGCAAAGCGGATTCTTATGCTTATGGTATGGGAATTTTTGGGAACTAACGGGTATGTGCAGCCTTGAAATTTTCTAAATTTTACAGTTCTAACAGTGGCTCCATCTGGGGATGAATGATTGTGAGATCATTGCAAGGATCCAGATATCTGGGTGAGCAGACCAGACTTTCAAGGTTATGGACCAGTGAGTAGGATAGAATGAATGGAAATGGAGATGAACATGACCCTATACTACTGTGCATGGAAAGATTTATTTAAAAGAAGGAAATTCAGGATTGTCCATGTACTAGCAATTCCTGTTCCTTTTTATTTCCTAAACTACTATGCATGGAAGAGAAATTTTTAAGAGGATTGTCAAGAGTTGTCCATGCACTGGCAACCCTTAATCCTCTGTATTGCTCAAGAGAAAAAATGATTCAAGAATTGCCCATGTACAGGCATCTCCTATTCTTCACCAGTCATGTTTTCCAAATAATATGAATCTTCACCTTTCTTGCCAACAACAACAAAGGGTCTAGCCACAAAGCTTCAAATTTCCCATGTTTTCCCTTCTCCTGACACCTTGCATTCCACATTAACACCAAATCATTTTCTTCAAATTTTCTATCTTTTGCCCTTTTATCAAATAAACATTCATTTGTGCCTGCAATTTCACATTCTGGTTTTGAGCTACTCTTCTTACTTCATCAAGCTCTGCCAGTTGTTCCATTCTTTCCTCCATTGGTTCTGGAATATCTATATCTTCTTGAAGGATAAATTTGTAAACTGGTAATAAATTTTGTAAAGGCATCCTAGCTTGTGTTTCATATACTAATTCAAATGGGGACTTTCCAATCGCCTTTTTCACAGTTATCCTATCAGCCCATACAACCAACCTCAATTTTGAATCCCAAGCCTTTTTATTCCCACCTAGCATTCTCCTTATGATTTTCAGAAGGCTTTTGTTGCTGGACTCTGCCTGAACATTAGCTTACGGATGGTAAGGAGCTGCATAAGAAACAGTGATACCATATATACTACAAAAATCTTTAAACTCATCAGATCTGAAACACATCCCATTATCTGTAATCAATCTTATTGGTGTACCAAATTTGGTAACAATGTTATCCATTAAAAAATTGATCACAACTTTACTTGTTGCTTGCTTGGTTGGGACTGCCTCTACCCATTTGGTGAAATAATTAGTAGCTACCAGGATCCACTTATATCCTCCACTTGATTTCTCTTGTATCTCCCCAATAAAATCAATTCCCCACTAATGAAAAGGGGCTTCAACCTGCAAAGGTCTGAGTGGTAAAGCTCCCTGATACTTCATTTTCCCTGAGAACTTCTGACATGCTTCACATCTTCTTACATATGAAAAAGAATCATTAAAGACTTTTGGCTAGTAATAACCTGCCCTGAGAATCTTGTGTGTAGTCATCTTTGCAGAATAATGGCCTCCACAGACCCCTTCATGCATTTCTCTTATAACGTGCTTGGCCTGTGACTCATCTAGACATAGCAACAACATCCCGTCCCTATTTTTCCAAAACAAATCACCTTCCATGAACACATATTTGGACGCTTGCAGCTTCAAGGTTCTTCTTTGATTATCACTTAATCCTTCAGGACACTTCATGTATCTGAGGTAATACATGATGTCTGTATACCAAGGAGTATGCTCAATACTTGCAATTGCATTTCCTTCATCTACTACATTACAAATTTGATTTGCTTCAATATTTGTTCCTGCCATTAACTTGGCCAAACCTAACCTCTTACTAATTTGGTGATTTGTATTTCCATATCAAATTCTTGAAGTGTATTAATCCACCTGCATCTCTTTCCAGTTACCTCTAACTGTGTCAAAATATCTTTAACAGCTACATGAGGGACATAAGCTATCACTTTGGCTCCAACAAGATATGGTCTAAAAGCTTTTATGGCTTTCACCAATGCAAACACTTGTTTCTCCATTATATCATATTTCAATTCTGACCCCTGCAATGACTTGCTAAAAAAAGACACAGGTTGCTCATGACCTTCCTCATTCTTCTGTAACATGACAACAACTATAGTATGCAACGAAGCAAATGAAAATATTTGAAAAGGTTTTGAAAAATCTGGAGATTTAAGGACAGGGGCTTCTTTGATGGCCTTTTTGATGGATATGAAAGCTTCCAATGCTTCTGCAGTCCAATCTACCTTTTGTCCCTTCCTCAGCATCTTTGACATGGGCTTAACAATTTCAACAAAATTAGACACAAATCTCCTAACAAAATTGATCTGTCCAAAAAATGACTGGATGGCCTTGACAATTTTAGGAATAGGAACTTTATCTATGGCCTCAACCCTCTCAGGATCTATTCTAATCCCCTCCTTTGACACAATATGTCCTAAGAGTTTACCTTCTGTGATTGCAAAATGACATTTTTTAGGGTTCAAACTAATACCATATTCTAAAGCCTTAATAAATACCTTTTCCAAATGTTCTACATGATCTTCAGCCCTTTTTGAATAAGCAGTAAGGTCATCTTGATATACCACCATGATAGCATTAATCAAGTCTGCAAATGCTACGTCCATAGCTCTTTGAAAGGTTGCACCTACATTTGTGAGACCGAATGACATTCTTACATAAACATATGTTCCCCATGGGGTTGTAAAAGTTGTCTTGTACTACTCAGATTCTTTGACTTTGACTTGGTTGTAACCAGAGAACCCATCCATCATAGATAACAACTCACACCCTATTACTTTATGTAGTACAACCTCCATATTAGGTAGAGGATAATTATCCTTGAGAGATGCCATGTTTAGATTTCTGAAGTCCACACATAATCTAATATCCCCGTTCTTCTTCCTCACAGGAACCAGGTTCGAAACCCATATTGAATGTCTGACTGGTTTGATAATACCCCCATCTCTAAACTTTACCAATTCCTCCTGCATTTTTAGTTCCAATGTTGGGTTGATAGGTCTTTGTCTTTGCCTAAATGGCTTTGCATCTGGCTTCAACGGGATTTCATGTTGAAACAAATCTTCCCTATATGCTTTGAGATCTTCATAAGACCATGCAAACACATGTTTATATTTTCTCAATAGTGCAATCAACATTCTTCGAATTGTCGGGCTTATTTTCTTTCCAATGTATACCTTTTTTGGTGCCAGTTCAGTCCCTAAATTGACCTCTTCAATATCCTCTCTTTTGACTGGTATCTATTTCATGAGGGACCGATCATTTCCATCATATACCCTTTCCAATGCTACTAGCCCTTTGGGAAGTTTATTAGTTTTAAGCTGTAAGACCTCTTTCCCAAATACTATTTGCTTTCCATCTACTTCAACAAAGGCATTGAAATCAACTTCTTGAGCTTCATATTGATCTATACAGTGAAGAAATTTCAAGAGGTCAGCATCATCTTTAAAAACCTACCAACTGTATATATTGTCAGGCACAACGGGTCTTGTTTTGAACTCAATTTGAGACACTCCAGCCAGTGTGATATCATCTCTTCTCAATGCTACATTGACTAAAAAGTCTGCCATTATGTTTTTTGACCTCTCAATCCATTCAATGGAGAAAACATCAAACAACTCAATTGTGTCCCATACAGCATTCCAGTATTGCTTCAGCCTCTTGTGTTTTGCTGCATATTTTGATTTAACTTGAGAAACAACTAGCTCAGAATCCCCTAGAACAGCTAGCAGCTTGATCTTATGTTTTACAGCCATATTCAATCCTATTAGTAAAGCTTCATACTCTGCTATATTGTTCGTGCATTCAAATGCCAGAAAAAATGAATATTTAAATGTGACTCCTTCAGGTGAAACAAACACTATTCCTACCCCATTACCTTCTTGGCTACATGCTCCATCAAAGTACATTTTCCACACACCATCACAGTTCTTTGCACCATGTTTATCAATTGGATCACCATTGACTAACTTTGGCTGGGCTGGTTCTATCTTAAAACTTCCAAGATCCATATCACAAAAGCAATTGACTTGATCTTGCGGTACACAATCTACAATTGGGTTCATCCTTGGCTCCCTATACAGCTTAACTTCCTGGCCATTCACTGGAATTGTTGCATAAGACAAATCAAATTGGACATTTCTCCCAACCGCTGTTGTCCACTGTCTTGATAAAAGTATCCCAAACTGAGGAGTATCAATTACAGTTATATCTATATTATAGGCCACCTGAGGATAAGTGGCTAATTTAATTTCAACATCTTTCATAACACCTACTACCGGAACAGGCCTGCTATCCATTGCATAGCACTTCCCTTCATTAGTATCTATCCACATACCAAGTTGTTTCATAACTCCAACTGGCATGATATTGATTGCAGCGCTAGATTCTATCATGCAATTCCTCAACAATTTGTTGTTTATAAGCAGTGGTGAAAAAAGGTTCAACTTGTTGGGAATTTACCAATACATCATTTAGACACACTTCTAGGAATTTATTTACCCCTCCTTGCCGGGGTCATAACTTTTGACCGGTGCTCAAAATTGAGAACCATTTGCATCGTTCAAAAGGTCTCCTAGAGAACTAGTTCAGTCCCTAAAATACGACTGCCTTCAGCAGTCAAATTTTAGGGACCGACACAAGTCCCAACCTCAAATTTTGCTCCGAATACCTCCAAAAGCACGAATTACTAAAACATAGAAAACACATAAAAAATTGTAATAGATTTAATATCTTCTTTTATTAGTTTTGTAATTAATATTGTTCAAAATGTTAATGATATTTCGTTTCATGCATGTGATAGTGACTTGGCTTTACCCATGCCACTTGGTATCTTTGATCCTTCTCACGAAAAATCCTCTTGCTTCGGAGGATATTTTGTCGCAAGAAGGTGAAATCATTGATACCTTTCTTAATGTTACTTTACCTTCTCTTCATTCCAATGCACTCTCTTCTAGAGATGAAGCATTTGTGAATGATGAATCTTCTCATCCCAATGCACTCTCTTCTAGAGACATTGCATTGGTGAATGATGAATCTCATCTTTGTTCTGATGCACTCTCTCCTAGAGAAGTTGCATTAGCGAATGATGAACCTCCTTCCACATTTGATTCTCCATGGATCAATGTTGAGAATGTTTCCTTAGATAACTATTCCACATTTGATCTTGTTTTGATCGATGTTGAGAATATGTATTCAAACAATTGTCCTACTAGTTGTGATGATTCGGTAAATGCAATCTATGTCTCTTCTGCCCCTCAAAGGCCAAAGAGACCAATCATTTATGTGACTCCAGCTAGTCCTTTTTCTAAAAGGATTTGTTCTATTGATGGTGGTTCTCCTGATATTTCTAAGGCTCCCTCCTACAGAGCAGTAGCCCATACTTATGAAAATAAAACGAGCAAACAACCAATTCTTCCTTTAGCTCCCAAACCTATGACTAAAGCACCCAGTGATTATGATCCTGTCGAGCAACTCCGCGTTACTCTGGATAAGATCTTACTATGGGACTTGCTTTAGTCTGCTCGAGTTTATCAAGGTATGCTTCAAGAAGCCTTGCAAAAGATCCTCTTGCCTTCTTCCGCTAGGCCAACGGATGCTAATGCGTTGACAGCATATATTCATGCGGATTCGCCGAATATTACGTTCTATCTGCAGGAACTCCCGCCTTCAGAAGTACAGAAGCAAGCGGACCCTCTAATGATTATAGTGAATATTAATAAGAATGGCATTAGACGTACTCTCGTTGACGCTGGTTCGACACTCAATGTGTGTAGTATTGATTTATTTCCTAAGATTAATATTGACTCATCTTCTATTAATACTTTTTTTGTTGTTATTCATGGGTTCGATAATGTTGTGCGACAAGCTCTAGGTACAATAGTATTACCTTTGCGGCTTGGACCCGTTACCATACCTACCCTTGTATATGTTATGTCTGAAAAGTTACCGTATAAACTTCTTCTTGGTAGACCATGGATTCATGCTATGTGTGCAATCCTATCTACCTTACATAAATCCATTAAGTTCATTTCTAACAATAAAGTAGTCACAGTCAAGGCTGACCCTGAGGCTATGCACTTATGTGAGATGGCAGCTGCCGGTCAAGCTTCAGTTGTGCCTACTCTTATTACTTCAGTGTCTTCCACTGTGTCGATGTTTACTCCAGCAGTACCTACTACAAAGGATACTCTCGAGCTAAATGTCCCTAAGGAAGACCCTACCTCTTCTCGAAAGAAGGCATGTCTTGGTGATGATTGGGTTCCTCTAGACTTTACAGATTCCTTCATTCAGGAATATAAAGTGACCTGATCCACTTAGACCTTCCGATAACATCATCTACACCTACTATCGAAGATGGTCATTCTTCTGCTTCGCGAGGCAATATAGATGCAAGTTGCAATGTTCTTAGTATTCATCCTCCTTCTAAGGAGGATGATTACGTTTCTACTAAAGAGGATAGTGTTCACAGTCCTGTTAATAAGGATGATGGCAATCCCATAGAGGAGTGTGATCCCTGTTGTTGGGACAATGCTCTCTATGAGGATCCTTCTCCTTTTCAAGACTTGCAAACACGTTATGGCCCCAGCTTTAAACTTGTCTCTAAATATGGTTATGAACGTAAAGGTTGTAGGTGTAACGAACTAGGCATTATTCAAGTCCCTATAGAATTCACGCCCCGTAAGCATAATTTGGGACTTGGTTGCTCAAAGGAACAATCTAAACGGAAGCCATGGTTGAGTGACATGAATTCCTCTCAACCTTGCCCTGTTGAAAAGATTTATCCCCCATTAGCTTCTATCTTCGTGCCTTCTTCTTCTTCTTCTTGTGAGAAGTCAAACCTTTCTCCACAAGAAAAAGGTTTGCTTCCTACTCCTCATCCTTTATCTGAGCAAGAGTGTATTTTTTTGCGGCTTCTAAAAGCCCGCTTGATCACTCTTCCTTCTCCCACACATAATAAACTTCATAAACATGATGAAAGAAAAAATCCCTTCTGTGCATTCCATCGAGTGCCTGGCCATTCCACTAGTGAATGTAAGGCCTTGAAAGATAAAATACAACTTTGTGATTCAAGTGCCATCAAACTCCTGTTTGATTGATGCACCTTCCTTTTCTTTCCTTGACGAGTGATATTGAGGTTTACCTCTATCCTCTTCTAAGTATTTTGCTTGGTTCTCCTCCCCTGTACGTTGGGGCCAGTGATAACTTGTTTCGGAGATGTGTGTACTTCTTAAGGACCCCTCTCTCTCTTCTCTATATCTTTCAAACGAAGCATCCCTTGAGCGGACCCGGTCTCTTTTTGAAGGGTCCCTGAGGGACCTCTTTGAAAGATTTTATCTCAAACGAATTCATTAAAGTCTAGCTTGGGGGCAGCCCGACTAGACCTATTTCATAAATTTGCATCTAGCTTGGGGGCAGCCTGACTAGAACTCGCTTTACAAACAACGCGTCCCTGGAGTGGATCCCTCTTTTTTCACACCGGGTTCTCGAGGGACCCCTTTGAAGGTCTTTCAACTTGACAATGGTCTGCGTGACTATCTGCTTACTTGCTCTGCAGGACCGAGAACTTGTAGAGCTCCTTTACATATTTACTTGGTGATACGGGTTCTCCTCCTTGAGGGGTGTTTGCTTTTATCACCTCTCTTGTGGTGCGGGTTCTACTCCTAAGCGGGTTTTTCTTTCACCATGCGCTTTTTGGTGATACGAGTTTCCTCCTTGATCGGAGTTTGCTTTAATCACCTCTTTTGTGGTGTGGGTTCTACTCCTGAGTGGGTTTTTCTTTCACCACACACTTTTTGGTGATACGGGTTCTCCTCCTCAAGCGGGGTTTGTTTTTATCACCTCTTTTGTGGTGTGGGTTCTACTCCTGAGCGGGTTTTGCTTTCACCGCGTACTTTTTGGTGATACGGGTTCTCCTCCTCGAGCGGGGTTTGCTTTTATCACCTCTTTTGTGGTGCAGGTTCTACTCCTGAGTGGGTTTTGCTTTCACCACGTGCTTTTTGGTGATACAGGTTCTCCTCCTCAACCGGGGTTTGCTTTTATCACCTCTTTTATGGTGCGGATTCTACTCCTGAATGGGTTTTGCTTTCACCACGTGCTTTTTGGTGATACGGGTTCTCCTCCTCAAGCGGGGTTTGCTTTTATCACTTTTACTTTGTTGTGTGGGCTCTACTCCTGAGCGGGTTTTTCTTTCGCCACGCGCTTTATTCATCTCTATCTGTCTCTTATATCTTGTATATACCGGATCAAAGATCTACATCTTCTTCATCTTGAGTATATGCTCTTTCTTCAGCTTCATAGTTTTGCGGAACTATGAAGTTGTCTTTCGATCCTGCACTTTCAGGTTCGCTAGATCACAGTCTGCTTCCTCGACGATTCAGGTATACGTTTCTAACTCTACTCTTTCTTGATCTACTTTACCGAGCACTCATTAGTGTTAGTGCTCGCTAAAGTGGGGGAAAAATGTATAAGAGTGAATTTGCACCCTATGTGCAATTCCCCTTTTTGCCTTCATCCACCTTAGAAAACCAAGTTTGGAGGCTTAATTTCACTTAGGCCTGCTACTTGCATCACACTTGGCGCCTGTTTTGAGCGTTGTTGGAGGCGTTTCTATCAAGGAAGTCTGCGCAGCGCGCAGACGTCCGTGTGGCGTGCTTACGTCCCTAACAGATTCTCGCGTCTGGAGCCTGCAGAGGCATTACACTTCCCATTGGGGGTTGATTTATAATGCCCTCCTCGGCCAACCGACCCGAATATGCCCATTTCTCTTCATCCCTCCTTCATATTCATCCCTTCAACAAGCATTGGAGTTTCTAAGAACGAGCATTTCATCCTCTAAGAGTTGCTTTACTTTATCCACAAGCTTGACAATCCTCTTCCAAGCATTGAGCTCACTCTGGACAGCTCTAAGCATTCTAGCAAAACACTTTACACTTCACAGCAACAACATCAACACTTCACCACTTCAATAGAGCAAGTGTGGACAAAACACCATGGCAGCAGAGGCTTGAGTTCCTCTCATTTTCTCCCCCATTAGCCTTAAGTGCTCTTGGTGGAGGCGGTAAGCTTTCACTCCTCTCCTCTATTACTTGGTTGAGTAGCATAACACTGTTTTGTAGTGCTTTAGTGCTCTTTACTTTATTTCTACTTTTCTCTCGATCTATCTAGTTGTCCATGGAGGTGGGAACACCAAAACAGGGTCTGACTGAGGCTGACCCTTATACATCCACCCAACCATTTCTCTCTCCCTCTTGTGTGCAGGTATTGAAGACACTCACGAACTAGAAGTTTCATCACCCGCACAGTCGTAAGCATTTCCTTTCTCCCCCTTATCTTCTTTACCTTACTTTATTTCATTTCTATCACTTTCTATTACTTTATCATGTTCTCTTATTTCCCTATATTCTATAAGTTCTTAGCAATCGGATAGAAGCATTCACTTTGTTGTTTTCTGAGACATTCTCTCTTTCTGGTCCCTACGAGACACCAGCGCGCCGCACTATCGTCCGTATTCTGCACTATCGTCCTTTAGCCGAGAGCTTGATAGTCTGTCCAAAAAATCTTTGTGACCTACTCTTTCGGATTTTGAAACTTCCGTTGCTGTTCCATTGAGGTAGTATAGGGCAGTTCGCCCTGTGAGGCTCTCTAAGTGAAGAGAACTCGTGAGTAGCGAATTCCCCTATATTATAGTTGGCTCAACCTCTTCTTCCACATTTTCCTCTTCCCCTTCATTTCTCAAGAAAGTAGGACGTGTAGGTATATCTGCAGTACGAGAATGTGCTCGTGGTGCTCTAGGTGTTCCAACCACACTCCTATTATCATCAATATCACGGTTTTGTCTCCCTTGATTATTCATTTGTTGTAGTTGTGTCATAAGTTCCTATATAGCCATTGCAACCTATTCCTGACCAACTGCCAAGCGTCTAAAAAGCTGACCGCCCTCTGATTCCTCATTATGTCCCTCATTCTTTCCTCCATTTCTAGGTGGACTACCATTTCCTCTATCTCGCATTGTATCCTATTATATATCTGCAATTTGATTTCTTTCTTGTACTGCTCTTTAACAGGTATAATATTTGTGTATACCAACTTCTAGTGGCTGCATGAAAATCTTTTAACCCTCCAGGATGGCAGGATCAAAGCTTTGATACCACTATAATGAGCCTAACCCAATCTGACTCAAAACACTTGAGTCAGATTGGGTTAGGCTCATTACACTTCCAAATGTTCATTCAAGGGTTTGGTGAGTTGCAACATAACATTATTCATTCATCATTCCTTTCATATTTCATTATTTGAATTCAAGGTTTAATTACCCAAACAGAGTTTGACCAAGGCAAATCCCCATTCACCAAAAACAAACAATTTTTCCCTCTTCTATTTGTGTTGTAGATCTTAGGTTGAAGAAGGATTAAAGATCTCTTGAAGAGCAAGATTGGAAAAGTTGTCAAAGTTGTCAAAGTTGTCGTCAATTCACGGAAACTCACCTACAGGTCTAAATTACGACTTTCTGACACTGAAACCTGGATCAACTAGAAGCTACAAATTGACATCAAAGGCTCCCAAAAGTTGAGTTGAAACCCTAAGCAGAGACCAGCCTCCTGAAACTGCCTTTTGGTGATTGGTACACAATGTTCTACTCTTCTCAAATCTGTAGGAAGTTTTGTGTTTCTGTTAGTATTGAGCTTTAAATTGTTGTTTCAAGTTTGAATGAGCATAATTGACTAAATTTGCTATTTTTAGTTTTCCTCCCAAAAGTGTTGTTCAAGCTGAAACCCCCGTCCTCAATCATAAGGAAATCGGTAGATTCTCTCATTGAGTTGACTCACCTAAGGGTTGTAAGTCGATTATTTGTGTGGATCTCATTTCCTAATGAAAATGGGAAGATAGATCTATCATACCCCCATTTCCCCCCTTTCATATTTTGATTCACCTACTTTTCTACATTTCACATGGAATGTGAGATTTTTGGAGGTGTAGTTATATTTTGGCAAGTACAACTTTTGCATGTGTGAGATTAGTGATAATGTGTAATTGAAATATTCCATGTGTTTAAGAAGTGGAAACTTACCATTATGCATGTATAGTGGTTTTGGTATTTTTCAAGGTGCATCTTTAGGCTAGAGTATTGGATTTTAGAAATGACTATTTAATGCATTGTAAGCTCCTATATATTGAGCACTTTTATTTTAGAGTTGTATTTTATTGCTTTGTTATGGTACCGTTATGTTGTCGAAATTACTCTAGAATTGAGAAGTGTGAAGACTCTTGCAAGAGCATAGCTCTGCAATTTTATTGTAACTTGTTTATTGTTGTTGAATAATATAATTGAGCCATGTTTTGGAGTGTGGAGTTTTCCTCTCAAAAGGGTTTTCCCCATGTAAAATTTGTTGTTATGATTTCGTTATTTTATCCATTTATGACATGTATATGCATCTAAATCTGTAATGGTTTAAGGTGTTTTAGAAATTTTTGCAACTCTCTCCTACTTAGATTGGTGCAGGAAGCTTCTTTCGTGCACTCGGCTTCCTTTTAGTTGGTATCAAAGCCTGGACAACCTTGATTCCATTGTTGGGTTTATTGTTGCTAAATAACATAATTGAGCCATGTTTTGGAGTGTGGGGTTTTTCTCCCAAAAGGGTTTTCCCCATGTAAAATTTAGTGCTATGATTTCATTGTTTTATCTATTTATGATATGTATATGCATCTAAATCTATAAGGGTCTAAGGTGTTTACGAAATTTTTGCAACTCTCTCCTTAGATTGGTGTAGGAAGCTTCTTACGTGCACTCAGCTTCCTTTCAGTTAGTATCAGAGCCTGCCCAACCTTGATTCCATTGTTGGGTTTGAAGGGTTTTTTGAGCTAATCTCTATTTCAGTGGGAGTTTTGCAAAAAAATATCTCCAAATCTTGTTGCAAGAAAAAGATGGCAAGCACATCCAGCAGAATCGAAATGGAGAAGTTTAATGGTGACAACTTGAAGTTATGGAAGTTGAAGATGGAGGATTTGCTCATGGATAGAGATTTGTGGGCTACAATATCCAATATGAAACTAGCTAGCACAACCCAAGAGGAGTGGGAACTAATGAATTGAAAAGCCAAGCGCTTGATAAGACTCAATTTGGCTAATCTCGTGCTCTTGAGCGTTAATGAAGAGAAAACTGCAAAATCTCTTTGGAAGAAACTTGGAGATGTTAATCAAGCTAAATCCCTAGTAAATAAGTTATTCCTACGAAAGAAGTTGTATTCTCTGAAGATGGATGATGGAGGGTTTGTTGCAAATCACCTAAATGCTTTTAACATGCTAATAGCTCAACTGGGTTATGTTGGTGACAGGATTGCAGATGAGGATCATTGCATGCTTTTGTTATGTTCTTTTTCAAACTCGTGTGATCACCTGGTAATGGCTATTGGGAGTACTACCACTAGTTTCAAGATGGATGAGGTGGTTGCATTGCTATTTTCTGAAGAGATGCGAAGGAAATCTAAGATGGCCAAGGAGTCCCTTGCTATTCGTGGCAAATCTAAAAAGAAAGGAAAGATGAAGGAAAAGAAATCAGACTTAGAATGACGATGGACTAGTCAAAAAGGGGTCAGTAGCTCAATTGGTAGAGTATTCCAATAGTAAATGGAAGGCCTGAGGTTTGAGCCTTAGGTGGTTTGTCATGTCCCAGAAATTAGAACACCCTGAAATACAAATAAGTGAAAATGGGTAACAAAATACATAATAAAATTATAAAAGGAAATATTATCGTTTAATATTTTTAATTACAATTATCATAAGATAATATTGTAATTATAAATATATATCTCCACAATACACAATAAAATCAATTTATATAAATACTATCATAATTATCAAAATATAAATATAAATATTAGCAATTTAATACTATTATAATTATAATTATTATAAGATAGTATTATAAGTATAATTGTTAATATAAAAATATAAATATTAACAAAATAAATGTCAACAATTTAATATTAATTATTATAATATAATAATATAAAACACATATGTATAAAGCTAATATAAACTTATAAATATAGAACACAATATATAAAATGGCTTAAGGCAGTGATCCATCATAATCTAAAAAATACTTTATAAGAGCGCTGGCTTTACTAGGAACAGCGATTCACTTAAGGAAAACAAATTATTTTAAAAGAAGCAGTGAGATCAAAGCTAACACAAAGGGGTGACTCATTCTAAGGCAGCGATTGGTTAAAGGATCAAGACTTATAAAAGGCAGCAATAAAAGTTGGCAATAAATACAATTAAAAACTAAACAAAAAGCTGTGACCCCTTCATAAATTAAAGACAGCAATCTCTCTCAAAAGGCAGCAAATGGGTTTTGAAAGGTCACATCCATTTGAATAGGTATATCCCACATAAGAGACAACCATTGGAAATTTGAAGAGGTATAAATGGGAAATACGTGGGGGAAGAAAGGGGGGAATGAATAGGAGAATGAGGAGAAGAGAATATGAAAACAAAACAGCAAATAGAAGTACCTCTATATTCAAGGAAAAGGAATTGAAAAAGATTGGAAAGGAATAAATCCATTGGATTAAATATTGTGGGTAAAATATATTTCAGGTGGTAAGTTTAATTATAATTATTAATCTATATATATATATAGGTAAAGATGATTATTAAAAATAATTACATATATATTTATATGAAATATGTTTATATATATATGTATCTTATATGACTATAATGATGCTTGCAGCATTTATTGAATCTTATAAGTAATTGTGATGTTTTAGTATAATTTTGGATAGTAGATTCTTTGTGATTGATTTACAGTAACGATATCTTCTAAGTGTGAAGACCAGATTGATTGGGAATGAAGGACTTCAATCAAGGTTTCAATTAGGTGAAAAGTACTCACTAACCCATTTGCCATTTGGAAATTAAGGATTTCAAGAAAATTTAGGGCATTCCCAAAAGGGGACATTGCATAGTCCATATGAATTGTAGCTCAACAGTAAATAAAAATAGTTAAACCATGAACTCTCAATATTTCCTCCTCTACATAAAGCCATCTCTCACAAACTTAAATGGAAGAATCCACCTTAAGCATGAAAACACCACATATTATAATTGTTGTTAACAAATTGAACAATTGAGATATAACTGTTGTTGACAGTGGGAATAGATGTTGCATTCTTATAACTACTATTGGTCTATTAAGACCATTAGTAAATGATACCGACTATTTACTTACCCTATGTTCGTAGAATGGGTTTCTTTTATAGAAGATGCTCTGGATCAACAAATAATATAACTAAGGGCCGCCACTTGTGAGTCAAATTTCCTTTATATTCTTGCATAGTGAGATCATTTGTTGACATATTGCCTGCACTCGTATAAACAAAACTAAATAGTTTGTTGCATTTATATGCTTTCACCAAGTTGTACACTGACCAATCAATCTTGGAGCTCTGTTATCATTTTCTGGAAGCTACTATGTTCAAGATTCGAGAACCACTCAATCCCAACTACATCTAATGACCCTCAATGCTCATGAAATAAGTGAGCTCTAACACAACCAAAACTTTCAAGAAGCAAGTGATTGAGGGTAGCTCAGTGGTTCTTGTGCCTTTGCATTTGCTCCTTTTGTGTTGTGTCTTGTATCTTTGTATTTGCTCTTGTCGCATTGTGCACTACATATAGAGAGAACACAAATACTCTACACTCTCTTGCTTGAATGCAAAATGTAATGATCACCATTTATCTTGTTAACAAATGCTCATCTAATAGTGATCTCCATAGAACATCAAAATGTAATATTTTATGCTATAGTTACCTTTTGTGGAATGGAGGTATAATACCATTATCACACTATGATCAAGGTGACATCATATGAAATTGTTTATGGTCAATCATTGTGATCTCTTTATACATGAATCTAGTGTTACAAGACTCGGGCTCACTTCGGACTCGGCAAATTGATTTTTGACTTGAACTTGGAATCAACGCACAAACTCGAAAAATTAAAAAACCTAAGAAATTCAAAGATTTTTAAAGATTTTAAACTTGTTTCATGCACCCTTTAATAAATGAACCTTAAAGACACAATAATCTCATCAAATAGAAGCTACTTTGATCATATATACAAGTATACAACGATCAAATAAGCATAAATGCAAATTTTAGTTGAAGGAAATAATAGATTTTGTGAACATGGAAAGTCAATCAAAACAATAAGTCTAGGAATCAACTAACAAACAAAGAAAATGATCTAACTAAACCATATTCCAATGAAATACTTGCAAATACTAACAAAGCTTAAGGAAAATATGAAATATCAAAGATAATCTAATTCAAAAGCCTAATTAATAAAAGCAAACCTCATTCGATTGGGGATTAGTGTTGGATCTAATGTGGAATGCTTAGTCCCAAGCCTAACCATGTTGAATGATGCAAAGTTTCAAATGGTTGATGGAGTAGTAGCAATGGTGATTCACAAATGGTAATTGATCTCAAAGATGGATGTAAAATTTAGTATAGTCTAGTTGCTCAAATGCTTGTGAATAGAAATTCATGTAAAATGAATACTATTTATAGACTTTTTGAAGGAATCAATGGCTAAGATCAAATTGGCTAATCAAAGGATAGAATTGAATGAGAGGAAATGACACGGATCAAAGATCAAATCAAAGGATGAGATTACTCAATGATATTAATCAAGGGCTCAAATTGCTTGAGACAAATACAATCCCTTAATTTTAGGAGCATGCGAGAGATATTTCCATGTGGAGCGAAATATTTGAATTCAAATTGGAAGAATATTCCATGAGAATATTCTTTGAATGATTGGATGATTAGAAGAAAATAGTAAATTAAATAATGAAGAAATTATTTAATTGTGCAAGTCGAGGGAATTTAGATCTTTAATTAAACAATTATAAATCATTTGATCAAAGTGGGATTTAGAAAATTTAATTAAACAATTTGGATTATTTAATCAAATGAGAAGACTTATGAAATTTAATTAAATAGTTTGCATTATTTAATCAAATAAGATGAAAATTAGTGTGAAATGGTGAATTAATCAAACAATATCAATTATTTGATTAATAGAGGAAAATGGTGAATTTAATTAAATTGACATTATTTAATTAAATAGATGAAATGGGGTGAATCAAAAGTAATTGAAATCATGTGTGAGATATGATCAGGACATTTTTTAGTGTCTACACATTTAGATATATAAATATTGTCAAATATATACAAAACTAATGGAATATGAAATCCATGGCATGAAAACAAATATCAAAACTAAAAATATAAGTCTATGGCTTAGAGGAGCTTGTATTACTCATCACAACATCATGATAAATCATGCGTTGGCGTCTAAGATAGGTCTTAGATGATGATGTAGCCATGATATTTGTTTGTGTCTCAATGACTAGTGTGTATATTCACGTGAGGAATTTATTATTAAAGTTTTCTTAAAGCCTTCAAAACTGCATGTTTTGTTGTTAAGCTCATTCACAAAGAGGAATAGTTAAGTAAAAAGATAAATGGTTATGTTAAAGTTTGACCTTAGCTAGATTACTAATAAATGGGATTGTTCTATGAGTTTTCTATGTAGGGCATGATTGATACATTTTTGCATTATGAAAATGACATTTCTTGCCAACTATGACTTAACATGTATTCAGCAATACAACGACTGTAGCATGCCAACTTTTCCTATGGTTGTTCTTGTTTACCAAACAAGTCGTCCAATGTATGAAATAAGATAATCCCTGATTGTGGCTTTGACCATGAAGATGCAGAGATTTGCAACAAGGGATATGTATTTTCTAGGTTTTATGATCATGATTTATCATTGGCTTATTACTTGCTTAGAATTATAGTTTGAAGGGGATTTTTTGGGGTGACACCCCAACAAGGTCGAAGGGCAACACCCTTGGCATATTCCTTGGTGGAGCCCCTGTCACCGAGCCCAAATGAAGACCTTCAAAATAACACAAGCCTTCATAACACATACCATTTTCACATTCTTTTGTAAATCCTAGATGGACATGTCATAAACCAAACAAGCATTGAAAGGTTGTAAGTAATTTTTTTTTAAAATTAATTAAAATGATCGAGTCTCTAGGTTGAGACTCGCCTTGTCATGTCCCCGAAATTGTGACATTTAGATAATAAAGAAGCATAATTAAAAATATTTAACCATTTGATATTACCTAATTATAATTATCCAAAACAATATTATAATTATGGATATTATAAATAACATTATGATATAATAGATATTAAAGTATATAAAATTAATATAAAATATAAACATGAAATAATATTGTAATTATGATTATAAATATAATGAATAATATAATATACACAAGAAAATCTAAATAATCAAATATAAATGGAAATTATGATTGTTATATAGAAACTAATAAATATAACTAATACTATAAATAAATATAAATAATATTACAAATAAATTAAAAATAAAATAGTAAAATATAATACACATCAAAACAAAAGAATAAAATATAATTTGAGATATCATTAAGGAATGTTTAACTAAAGGTCATGTCCATTTGTGGGGTTATCTCTATTCAAAGAAATGCCTCTCTTCATGGAGGTATAAGGATATAAAATAAGTTGTGGGATGTGGAGAAGAGGTAGAAGAAAAAGGAAAATGATATATTGAATACACATCAGATTTTAAGAAGAAGATAGAAGAATGAAGGAATGAAGATATAAAAAGGAGATCTATCATTAGTGTGTAGAGAACAATAAAAATAGAAATTAGAAAAGTTTTAGTTTTCAAAAGGCAGCAATCCTTTCAAAAGGTTGTGTCTCTTCTAATGAATGTCTCTTTTCAAAGAGATACATCTTCTCATTTGAATGTGGAGATATAAAAAGAGAAAGAATGAGATATGTATAGGGAGGAAGAAGGAAATAGAGAATAGAGTGAGAAACAAGAGATAAAATATAGGCTGTGGATCATCCGAAATTTATAAAGACGGGCAGATGGAAAGTAGATAAGTATTTTTATGAATTTAAATAATAAGCTAGATAAGTGTTTGTACATTAAACTAATGATGTTGATAAATACGTCATGGATTTAAATAATAGTCTAATTAATAGTAATTCATACATGATGCTATTTATTTAATGTTATCTATTTTTTTATTGATTGCATGGGGAATAATAAATCATGCATGCTACTAGTTATCTTATAACATTGCTGATATGTTACGTTCCATTGACATTATTGTATGTAATTACATAATATATATATATATATATATACAATAAAGATACAAGTGTAGCAATTATTGAGCCTTATAAGTAATTGTGATTATTTGATAGAAAAATGAATAAATTTATGAATGTCTTTATCCTATGATTGATTAGGAAAAGGAGAAAAGGAATGCAGTATGAACACTAGACCATCATAAAAGGATATCTTCAAGAAATCAAGACAGATTTAGGGTAATCCCAAAATGGGGACATTATACGCCTAGACTCAATGAGTCTAGTGAGTCCACCAGACTCAGCAAGTCTTGTAACATTGCATAGATCTCAAGCAGTTCCTAGGTTTAGGTTGTTGATTCCACCCTCAAAACACATGATAATATTCTCTAAACTTTGGTCCTATGATCTAGGAGTTGGAGCTACCCTCTTCTTCCAAGATATGTCACGTTTTCAAGTTATCTTGTTATTTAGTCAACAAGTTCAAGCTCAAACTACTATCTACCAAAGCTTGTTACTAAAGGATATATCTTCTTGAAACCTGATTCTATCCTAGATAGGCAATCATTATAGCTTGGCACCTGCACTATCACCAAGATTATGGTACAATGGTATGATATGCAACTAGAAGAAGCAATGAAAAAACTATTACTTTTAATAGCAACAACAATTTCTTCATATAAAAATTTGAAGGAAATTTTTTAAGAGGGACAACATGTTAGGACCCTCACCCTAACTCTTTAATTTATGTTAAATGTTATTGATAAAAAAATCAATTGCATATGCTTTGTAAATCATCCTTTTAGCTAATTGTTATAATTCTGTATGTATGGAAAACAGCAGTTCTCTTTAATAGAATTGTTTTAAATAGATGACTTAGACAAGGGGAAATCTTATTCATTGAATATTTTATACTAATCATTGCTCAAAGGAAGTTGTCCTCTCATAGACTAGTGATATTTTGTAATATGATCTTACTATTTCAATACAATATTACTCTATTTAATTTAGAATACATATTCTCTATATTTATGTTATTAGACTAATATGTTACAAAAAGGCTAATTGATAGTTCATACTCATTTATTAATCTCTATGTGTGATCTATTTGTTTACTTGTACATATAACAATTTATCCTTTTCTTTATTTTTTATATTATTTTTATTTTTCTTTGTACATGTAAGTATTTATTTTCTCTTCTACAACATTAGTATTATTTTATAATATATTTAATTTTTAAAAATAAAATATTTTAAACAGTTAAAACAGTCTATGATTTATTTGATTAGAAGGTTAATAATTTCTGAAGCATTAAATTATGATCCATTGATGTTGAAAATATAAATCAAAACTAATTTAAAATGTTATACCAAACTAATGTAATAAAAATCTATAATCGACCTTAACAATATTACACATAAATTTTCTGAATAATTGTTCTCCTTAGTTTGAGATATATTGATTCACCTAGGAAATATACATCATGGTGCAAATATCTTTAGTATTTATGGATGTTAAATAAATATAAAGCTCTCCTAAACATAAAATTGTAGAACATACCGGATTTACGGTTAGATTAGTGGCATTTGTCTCATTGAATGCAACCACATCCAACATATCACCAGCGCATGGTGTGTATATAAGTTTTCCAACTATTTCTTGAGCATCTTTCAAAGCAGTGTGCAAAAATGGTGACCTGGTTTGGCTGTTGGCAAAGTGGCTATTATCAATAAGAACAATAAGGTACGTTTGTAAAGATATTGCGCCATTATACCTACATCAACAACAAAAACATATTACTCCTTCAATTAACTGCAAATACTTTAAAGTTTTGATTAAAATATTAAGTCCAAACAATAATGATTAAAACTTACATATAAAGAAAATACATTAAAAAATCTAAGGGAATTTTTATCTTAAATTTATTAAATAAAGTTAATTTTGAGGATACGGCTGTCTAGAACATCATTCAAATATGATTTTGCTAAGCTGTAAGTTTGATTTTAGATTAGGTGATACTTTGGGTTTAAATATTTTAATTCACTAATTTGTTAAAATTAGAATTAGTATATATTATTTTTGTGTTTATATATTTAAAAATAAACATATAATATAACTAATAATTGATAATTAATATATAAGTAAACAAACAATATAATTAATAATCGATGATTCAATGCTAAATGTCAAAGATAAATCAATAAATTTATATTTGTGACATAAATTTAAAATTGAATAATAATCCTTAGTCAACCTTGTAATTTTACATGGAATATAAAAATAAATCAGTGTTGTTCTTTATTGAGAATATCAAAATTATCAATTGGTTTATTAGAATCACAATCATAGCAAGTTACAGCATGCATGTTTTATGTAGCAACTTCATGTCTCTCATTGCTGATCAAAATGGAAAGTTGTGCCATAATAGCATCCAAGTTGAGATGCTCACGTGCTATATTCTAATCCCTCGATAACCCCTCATGCTTGAATTTCTTATGTGAGATAAGGCATAGATTGAAATGCATATACAACTCCTTTACCTTTTTCACTACCAACTAATTGCACTCAACTTTGTAGTCCACTTAATAGAACTCACAAACTATTAAAAGTCAACATAAACTTAATTTAATTTTTATTTTAATTTGAAAATAATGAAAACAAAAATAAAAATTGTACAAGTAATAAAAATAAGAGGTCTTTTTAAAAAACATTTTTGTGATTCATAAAACTTTGATGGAAAATTCTACAATTAAGTAAATCTTCAGCCATTGAGGTGTCACCATATATGATTTTTGTTCATGTACGTGTCTCAAAGAGCACTAAAATTGTGACTTGTTGAAGCTATAAACTATGCCCTTTCTATATAAATCAAAGGAGAGCCTATTGAACTACACCTTATAACCATCACTATATTCAAAAAAAATCTATAGGGCACCCTCCTAGCTAGAGAAAAGATCTTTGTGCCATTATACCTATGGTTCAAAAAAAAAGTGTAAGATCCAATGAAAATCTAATGACAAGCCAAGATCTAGGTTAGAGGAGATGAATTATAAAATTGTAATCAAACAAATAAATGATGTAGAATGAAAATAACACCTATTCAAATATAAAGGATGTAAAAGAATACAGTATAAAAAATTGTTTACACATATATAGGCCTCTTGGATACATGACTCAAGGAGATGACACATCCAAGAGGTCATAAATCAAACTCTCAATCACTCTCAATTAAGAGGTGTTTTAACCAGAGGTCTGAGACTCGCCTGGACTCGATGAGTCTCAGGTCGAGTTACCCTAGCCGACTCGGACTCAAACTCGAACAAGTCCTAGCGAGACTCGCCAGACTCGCTGAGTCTGAGCAAGTCCCATCAGGTGGACTCAGTCGATGCAGGGGTGACTAAAAAATTTATAAAAAAAAACATAAAACTTGAGTTGAACTTTTTTTTTTTTTACTTATATTTCCTCCACAACGCTAAAAGAAGCTTCATTTCATTTTGTTGGAAAAATAGGAGAAAAGAGAGTTGTGAGGAAAAATAAGAGAGCACTGTAAGGCAACTAGCAAGGAGGTAGACCATAAATCCATCATCAAATTGCATTCGGGCAGCTTTATACCAACAAGGAGGTGCATTGAAAGCTCTTTAGCAGCGGCTGAAAGGAGTTTGTATTTCATTTCAAGCTTAATCTGAGAGGTAAGCTTTATTCTTTTATTTTTTTTGTGTTTTTTGAGCAAAAATTGCATTGTTTTTTTGAGTTTGCATTTCTTTTTTTACAAACCCTACTTTCTTTTTGAATAAATTTAGAAACCCTACTTGTTATTGCAACAGCCTTGATTTCCAATTCAAATCATATTTTTCACAATGCCTACAACCCTAGTTAGAAAAGGCCCAACTTGGAAAAACGCTAAAAAAAATTTCGAGCAAAAAAAGAAGAGGCAAAATGTAAATATTGCAAAACATTTTTTCACAGAGGCATTAATAGATTGAAATACCATATTGCATGCATACCAGCCCATGATGCAATGGGATGCCCTCATGCACCTCCTAAGGCTGTACGTGAGGTGCAAGTGCAATTAGAAACATTTGAACTGCAAAAAGAATTGAAAAAGAGGCAAAGGGAGGAGTTGGTGTGCATTGGTGGTGTTTCGAGAGGCTTCTTCCATGCCTCCATTTTTGTAATGTCCCCAATTTAGCCCTACACTTTTCAATTGGATTTAGCCTATTTCCGGAAATCCATAGGCTAAGCAGAAGCAGAAATTAGGGTTTCTGTAATGTCCCCATTTTCATGAGCATCACTATTCAGAGGATTTAGCCTATTCTTGACCCTCATAGGCTAAGGAGCGTGGTTAGGGGGTCTTCTTCAGGCAGTTACCCAATCAGTTGTTGGCTTCTACTCATTGATTTTGGAGTTAATCGGAGGTTTCTTATGATTTATTAAATGTTGGACAACATACTATTTGACAACACACTGTTTGATAACATACTGATGGATAACATCTGTTTGATAACACACTATTTGATAACATTTTGTTGGCTAACATATTGTGTTATCATATTGCACTTAATGAGTTATATTTTAATATTATAATAAAGTGCAATTATAATATAATATTATAATGTTATTTGGAGACTTCTAGAAGAGGCCGACCTCTTGAGGTGAAAAGGTATAAATAGAGGATGAGGGCTTGCTTCTCATACATGAAGAGTTTGATAATTGATTTTGACAAGTCCATTGTGGAGCCAAGGGTTTCTGCAGTTGTTTTCATTGGCTTTGGGAAGGAAAACTCCTATTGATAGCATAACTGAGGTGGTGAAATATCCTCCGATGGGTTTCAAGTTTAGAGAGGGAAAATCAGCCTTTTCATTGGAGCTAAATTTTGTGGCCAAGGGCCAAATTTTGCTATACAGATTGGAGGTTTCATTTGATAGTGTTTTGGAGAGCTAGAGCCTCCATCGATTTTGTTTTAGAAGCTGGAGATTATATCTTATGTACTCTGATTTATATCAGTCATTTGCAGCCACCATTATCAGCTAGTGAAAGCCACGACTTTGCATATATCTTCTCCATTTGGCATCGATTCTTCAAGGAGGTTGCAGCGCTACATTCTAGGGTGGATGGTGATGATGTTACATGCATTTTGATGAGAGATTGTGGCATCTTTAATTTATTCCAGAGGTCTGATCATAGAAAACAAGGGCGGCCAAGCTAGGGGGTCGATTTCCAGCAAAGGAGAAATTAAATCCAATAAAATTCAGGGAGCATTGTTAGATGATAAGGCAGCTGGGCACTACATACTTGGGGGTATAACCATTGTGTTTTGGAAGATTCAAATGAATGTACCAAGGCAGCAATCGCTTCTCCAGGTTCTTCTATTTGTTGTCTTTGCATTGGATTGCATCAAGGCTACTGCTGTAGATGATTATTGCAAATCAATCATTTAAGCGTTGTATTCATCAGTCATTGTAGTTGCATTGGTTTAGTTTGCATTGCTGCTGTAGGTGTATATTATCAGCATTATCATAAATTGAAAAGTCTATTGTAATGCCAAGTGTCTTGGCCTTTCTATGACAGCATTGGATTGGGAACATATTTCAAATAAGGAGTCATAAGTTGCAGATCATACTTTGTTATGTAACAGCATGTGTTTGACAAATTGTCAATTGGTCGTAGATGCACTTTTCTCATGTAGTTTTATATATATGCATTTGAAAAGGCAAAAAGAAGTCATATATGCATTTAGATTATTGTTTAGACATTGTAGTATTGATTTACAAGCATTTAGAGTACTTTGATATCATCTTCAAGCAAACAAATCAGACTAAAACCACACACCAGCAAGCATTCACTTTGCATCAAAAGTGTTTGACAATATTCCTTGAGCACATATTCATATCAAATTGGGCAAGGGATATTACAGTTTTCGTTTTCAGATGCATTTTCGAAGGTTTGCATGTGTGAGTTTCTGACACATGTCTCCTGGAGCTTTCTGGGTTTTTGGAGAGCTTCAGGATGAGGTTACATGCATGTTAAGATAATGACATGCAATTTTGACTGATACCTTGCATGCAGAAAAGGTTTTTGGGTTTTCAGAAACCTTCGAGGTGGTGTGAAATGCATCTAAATCTAACAACCTTTCCGGGCACTTACCATTTATAGTAAGTCATGATGGTTGCCCGGTTTGTGCTCAAAAGATATTTGGAAACACGTACTATTTATAGTAAGTCATGATACTGCTCAGTTGGCATACAAATGAGGTTTTTCAAACTTACTATTTATAGCAGTTTGCTATTTTTGGCAAGTCTATTTATAGTGGTATCATTCTAGCAGCAGCTCAGTCATCTACAGTTCACATTTCTATTTTGGGCAGTGAGGCTAATCAGTTTGGCTTTCTCATGAGTTGAAGTAAACTTACTATTTTGAGCATTTGCTATTTTTAGCAAGTCCATCTGTGGCTTTGGCATCATCATCAATTTGGTTCAGCTCAGCTAATGTCAGTTTGCTATTTTTAGCAGTTTATCCATTGCAGTTTGGGCATTGCTATTGGCTACCTCCTTGGACTGAGTTCTAGACTTGTCAATTTTTATGTTTTGCAGTTGTACCCCATGCCTAGTTAATGAACTTTAAGTTGTTTTTAAAATGGGGTCATGAAGGGGGAAGCCTCATTAATGCACTTTAATATTTTATTAAAGTTTTGTTATTTCTTCAAGTGGGACGACTTGGGAATAATATGAGGACTTTTTAATATTTCAAAATGCTTTTTGAAGTGGACACCTCTTGGAGAAGTTGGAGAGTTTCTTGGTTGGAGATTACAGTTGAATCATCTTCTCTATTGAAGCTTATTTATTGATGCCTTGCTCATTCATTCTTATGTTGGATTTTGAAAGTAAAGTTATGGTGTTGGACTAAATCCAAAACCTGGCTAAGAGGGAGCTTAGCAAATCACTCCATCCTTTGGGCCTCTGATTATGCCTTCCTAGGTAGTCATTTGAGAATGTACTTCACACAAAGGTGCAAATAGAGCTTCAATTCTGATGTTTTTGGACAGGTTGTTGTATAGCCTGTTATCTCGCTGTTGGTTTATACATGGCTGAAGCAAATTTTCACTGATAGCTTTGTCATGGATTTTATTCTCGTTCTGGATATTTGCTCATGCTATTTGACTATGAAGGGCAACCAGTTGTGAGAAGTTTCAGATTTTTTCATTGAAGTTTGGATTTTTTAAAGTCAAGTCAACCTCCTAGAGGGGCTGTACTTCTTCTTGCTTGCTGCCTTGGGAATCGTGCCTTATGTATTTCTCCTTGGAGATTGGACGTCTAGCTCCTAGCTATCATTTGGTTGTGGTATGGGAGTATTCTGAGCTGTTTCGGAGAAGCTACGTCCATTTCAATGAGTTTTTCTATTGCTGGTCTGGTTTTCTGTACATGTTGTTTCTAATCAGACTATGTGAATTTATGTTAACTTGCTGATACTCTCTCACGAATAGAGTGGTTGAATTTAAATAATCATCTTTCTAGTTAGTAGTACTAACAGTATCATTTTATTATCGCTGCAAATTTATGTTTGTATACCCCCGACGAAATAAGTGGTAGTGTGGACTGTGTTTTTCCCCCACCGAATAAGTGGAAGAGAGGTTTTTATGGTTGGCTTGCCGCCTTTAAATTTGTAATAATCTCACCCACTGAATAAGTGGAGTATACCCACTGTTGTGGATGCCTGTTGTTAGCAGATGAATGTACTTTCAGTTCATTTTTTGTTGCTAACGATCCCTGAACCGTATGCTATCACCCCGCCCACTCCGGGATCTTGGTGAACATTCTTGGTGAGGGTTATTTGCAAGCTGATTTGGATTATGGAGCTAACGCTAATCAGTGTTTGGTGCTGGTTTGTTGTGTCAAATTTGGGAAAAAATTAAGGGGGAACATTTCAATTTCATCCTAGTGCTACTGCTTGTGCTAGTGCTTCTACTAGTGTTGGTGCTACTAGTAGTGCTAGTGTTGCCGCTAGTGCTAGTGGTAGTGAGAGTGTTAGCAATGGTCCTAGAATTCGTAAATCTAGGATGGATTCATATTTTGTGCCATGCACTACTCTTGGTTCCCAACCGTCACTTGAGAGCATGGGTTGGAATAAGGAGGCATATGATGCAACTAAACGATCAATTGTAGACTTTTGGTAGTATTGCACCATTCCATTCCATGTAGCCAGGTAATCTTTTTTGTCTAATTGTTTTAAAATTTATAGTTTGATTCTTTGTCTCATGAATTTTTATATTTAGAATCTAGATGTATGTCAAATTCAAATTTAAAGTCAAACTATTCATTTTACAATACTTCTCTTATTTAATTTATTTATGACATGTGTTAGATCTCCTTTTTGGAAAAATATGGTTGATGCCATAACTATTTGTGGGGGGACGGGGACGGGGGGGCTGTTCAAAGCCCCTACTAAAGATGAATTTAGGAGCCCACTTTTGAGTCAAAAGGTGGCTGATGTAAAATCCCAAATAGAGGAGTTGCGCTTGCTATGGAGCAAGAAGGTTTGCACCATCATGACTGATGGTTGGACCGATAGGAGAAATAGGACGCTACTGAATTTTCTTGTTTCCTCCGCAGGTAATTGTACTTCGCTCAACGCATTGAATAATTTGAAATTTGAAATTTATTTAGTGATTAATATTTGTAATTTATGTCTTATTGAATCATTGATTTTGCTTCTTTTTCAGGTGGCACCGTGTTCATCAAGTCAATTGATGCTTCATCCCATGTAAAAAATGCCACATACCTTTTGTGACCTTTTTCACACATCGCCCCATTCAAAATGGGGACCCCCTAAATTTTTCTCCATTCGGGTCTTTTGGTTTTGCCTTTTCGATCTGTCTCTCTCGGTCTGTTCCTTCCATTTGCTAGTGTACTTTCCATTTGACCTAGATTTGAATTATGACTAAGTTTGAAGGGTTTTTCAATGAATTAGGGTTTATAATTTTCAGGCTACTTTGGGGTCAAATTGAATTGGATAATCAACTTCTGAACTTAGCATTACTGTTAGAACACTTCAGGTGGACTCCCTCAGAATTTTCATTGAATTCTGCCAACTTTCTATTTTTAGTAAGTGTCAATCTAGGGATTGTTTTCTCCAGATTTTCACGTTCGGACAACTTCATTACATTCTGGGCACTTCGAGTTCATTTCTGGAAAAATTTGAGCAAAAACGAACGACTTGTTATTTTTAGCAGTATAGCTTCCGAACCAAATTCCAGGGTTTACATGTTACATTTTCTGATGCATGTCTGGAGATTCTTTGTGGGTTTTTCAAGACCTTCGCAGTGATATGACATGCAAAACAAGATAACAACTTTTAGCATTCAACCTTCAGAGGCCGATATTAGGGTTTGGATGCAGATTTTCTCAATGCATGTCAGCATATTCCTTCTGGGTTTTCCAAGAGCTTCACAACGGTGTAACATGCAAGTGGAACTGATCACTTTTCTGAAACTTGCTATTTTTAGCCAGTGCTTGCATGTTGATAATTTTTCTAGGTTTTTCTGGGTTTTCCAAGATTTTTCGGGCAATGTGACCTGCAAAATCATCTGACAGCCAGTTGGTCACTTTTTCAGCTACTTTCTATTTTTAGCAGGTACTCTCAAGCAGCTGCCTGACACTTTAGAACCGCAAACTGATTAACATGCAACAGAAACAAGGTCAAACAGAGCTCATTTGAGGAACATGCAAGAAAATTAGGGTTTCGGGACTAAAATGAGGAATTAGACATCAAAATGTCCAAAACTGAAGTGTCCACCATGATCAGCATCTCCCGAAGAGTCTGCTGACCAAATTTGAAGATAATCAGAGCACTTACTATTTTTAGTAAGGCGTTCCTGACACAGGCTATAAATAGAAAGTTAATCTCAGGCGCCAGCGCAGACAGACAAGTTTACCAATGAGGATCACCACATTCAAATTTCAACTCGAACGGAGCTAAGGAAGTCTCAAAATCAAGTAGCTGCTATAAATAGTAAGTCACTCCAAAGCACTCCAAAAAGCAGGTCATCACGAAATCTCAGGGTGAACAGGTCAAACAAGGGATGAGGAATCCTTGGCACGAATTCCAAGGCAAATGGAGTTGCAGAGAATGGAAAATCAGACACTTACTATTTTTAGCAGATTGGCACAGAAGAATTAGAGTTTCCTAAATTCAAGGGCAAGACAAGACAATCATGCAAAAACAGCATCCGGCCACGGTCCCCACACTTCAGGCATTCAACACATGAAATTTGAAGACATTCTAAGCAGTTGCTATTTTTAGCAGGTTGCTAAAAATAGCAGGTACAGACAAGTATCGAGGATCAGCGGCATAATCACGTCTCGAGGTTCGAAACAGGGCAAAATCAAGCCTTCTGGAGTCAAAAGTCAATTCAAAGCACGAAATTCAAGGAACTTTCTAAAAATAGAAAGTCAGGGCAAATTAGGGTTAGCAGGAGAGAATCACCCTAAAATCTGGCAAAGGGCATGAAATTTGAGAAAACTGATAAATTTTCAATTCCAGCATCAAAGCTTGCTGTAAAAGGTTAAAGGCGGATAAAAATTCTACTAAGGCAAAAATGAAGACTCACAGGTCAAATTTAAGGTTGACCCCTCCATAGGCGCCTAGGAGCTTAAAGAATAAAATTCTATCAAAAATAAAAGCTCACATGGTGAAATGCGCCCTTGCAGCCAAAGATGGGTGGAAAATATTCTAAGTAGTAAGAATTTAAAGTCCAGGGGAGTATTTGCGCCCAAGGTCATGAAGGTGGCAAAATTAAAAGCTCCATGGTTGATATGCGCCCTTGAGGAGGAGAGTGGACTTTGAAAAATTCTAAGTCTTAAAATTTGAAGCACCGCCTGCTAAATGCGCCCTTGGAGTTGAAACTTGATGAAAATTCTCTAAGAGTTCCAAATTGGAAGCACCATGGGTCAAATGCGCCCCACTTAAAATTGAAAGCACAGGTGTGATATGCGCCTAGACTTGGAGGGAGCTAGAAAATACATGTCATGTCCCCGAAAATTATAACAGTAAGATATGGAAATACAAATAAATAAATAACATACAAATAATTGTCAAATTCCAATCTTGGGTATTAAATACAATTTAAATATAATTATAATTACTGTTGGTAATATTATAATTATAAATATAATATTAATGATAAATCTGAGAATTATCAATACCAATTAATAAATAGAATGAATAAACAATGAATACCCAAATTTAATATTATTATATGCTCAAATAAATATGGATTAAATAAATCATATTGTGAATATCATTAGAATAAGGGCGATTGTAATATAAATTAGATAACATATTTTACCAACATTAATTAGAATGAAGTTACATCGCTAAATAATAAAATACAAATGGTTCATCTTGGTGGACGCTACAAAGAGCCGACCATTGCTTAAGCGTCGCAACACTCTCCTGAAAGGCTACGTCTTTAACAGACCATAAAGGGGGAGTCTACAGAAGGAAAAGAGATAGGACATGGAATAAAAAAAAAAAGAGGAATCTATTTCTGACGAGGAGTCAAACTCAGGAAGATCAAATAAATAATCGAAATAAAAGAGGATCATCATGTAGGTATTCCGCGTATACAAAAGGGACCAGAGCCAAATCTCGTGTCACAATGGACGCGCAGGGTAAATTCGTGATTTCACATGTCAAATGTCAGGGCTAACCCACGAATAAGAAAATGAGATGGCGGATTAACGAGTAAGTGTAGAAGAGTGAGTACAGAGAGTGTTACGAGTAGGAGGTTAGGGAAAGTATATAAGTATAGCTGGAGTAATGATGGATAAATGAGGAAAGGAGAATCAAAGTGGAGGGTCATCAAATGGAGGAAAACATAATACACACCAAGCACGGGAAATAAGACGACTATCTGGAGACACCCCTATTTAGATTAGTCCGCACTTGAGATACAAGCAGGATCATAGAGATCCTCGACGATAACCTAAAGGTTTGTGAAGCAACCAGCAGCAATTCGAGGATACTACGATACGCGACGTACTTTACTCTCTAGCACATTAACGTTGGAACCCAAAAGATATAAGAATTAAAGTGGCAGAATAGGTACAGAGTCGAGAATATCAAATGGCAAATCTCCGATAGGTTGAGCAAATACTAGAGTCCCTTCATGGTAGACCACCCTCATTGGATGATTGCAGGTCTGCCAACGAGGGCCGAGGGGGTCATTTCCACGGGTGTTGGTTGGCCGCTCTCGGGCTAAGAAGGGAGTGCTCTAAGGACCTCCTATGGGAATCTTTCCTCCAAACTATCGCATGGATTATGTGTCTACCCATTACCAAATTATCATTTTGTTTCAATCCAATCACAAGGGAGGAGGTTTGGGCGCCCATGAAGGAGAGCAGGTACTAGGATCTCTTCAAGGTAAGCTACCCACTTGGATGACTGCGGTCTGCCCATGTGGGCTGAGGGGGTCAGTACAACAGTTGTTGTTGACTACCTTCGGGCTGAGAAGAGAGGCGCTAAGGGCATCCTTGTGCGTGGTCCACTCCTGCCCCTTTGTGAATTGGATGAGCAAAAGATGATAACTTGGGGTGTTTAATATCTATTTAGTTGCTTAGAAATTTATAGGTTGAATGCATGATTACATATGATTTACCAGTGATTAATATGATAAGAATGGTTTTCCTGATTTCACTATGTTTGATTACTATCTTTCAAGTTAGTATTTTTTTCATGAAGTATGATTGTACCTCATTAGTGTATATACTAGATGACCTTGGGATTGAGGAGGGGTCCACGGTGTAGTATGGGATGCACCGAATCCCCTTCCCCAACTGTCTGACAGTATACTTCATGCGTGTGTGATTGTATTTGAGAGTATACTTATGTCTTGTGGTTGAATTTGCATTTGGGTATATACTCTATGATGGTATGTGTATTTGAGTTGACTTGTGACTATATTTGAGTGTATATGATCTTGTATTTATATTTGAGTGCATATTCGATGGATGGTACCTAAATTCGAGATGTGTTTGTATTTGAGTGTATACCATCTGACTTTGTATACATCTGTGACCTTGAATTCAAGTGTTTCCTTTGTGACTATGTATTGGGTGTATATGACATGGTATTTGCAATAACTTATATTCAAGTATATACATTACGACTTACATATATTCATACGTATGCTTTGTGACTTCCTGCACTCGTGCATATACTTCATGTTTTACCAAACTTATGGTGCTTTGTTTCTTGGTTGGCATCTTACTTGTTCACTTCATGACTGATGTATGTTTATACATCCTTAAGTGTATGCTTGCATTTGCGTAATTCATGCCTTGTATGTAATTGTTTGTATCTATTGAGTGTATCTACATATATGATCATTTTGTGCTTTATGTATACTCAAATGAATGCTTCATATTGTGTATTTTCCATTTATTGAATGCATGATATGCTTATATTTTGTGCATCGAAGTAAATTTGAGTGTACTTGAACGCTCTACATATTCTAAAAGCTTCTCACTCCATGTGTGCAATTCCTCTATGTATGCTTCTTGTTAGAGTGTATCTATGAGTATTTATGCATTAGATACTTGTCTGGGTTTATGTGCTCTATGTATGTACTTCAAATGTATTACTTTCCCTAAAGTATAATTGCATGATTTGCATGCCTTATGTGTAATTTATTGATTGATGCTTTTGTATGTATTTGTATTGCATTGCGTAATGCACAACATGTATTTATAAGTGTATTTTGTATGCTTCACGTGTAATCTATGATTATGCTTTAGAAATGTATTCATGTTTGCTCCATGCTTGTATCTTGTATACATTTATGGCTAATATATGTAACATAACTGCTTTGTGGATAACGTCCTGATGTGTCTTTCATGATTGGTGTGTTTTCAGCATGTTTACTCCATTCTCATACATACTTGCAATTGAAAAGCATACCTCATGCTTTATATATTTAAATGTATACTTCATGAATACTTCATGCCTTATGTATTCAGATCTGTATTCCATGTTGGTGTGTGCTCCATGCTTACTGCTTAAGTGTATTCAAATATCTGATTCATAATTTATGAGTGTGACTCATGTCCAACGTGCTTGTTTAATACCTAATATGCGTATTGCATGTGTGTAATTCTGTTATGTATGTTAATTGAATGTATACTCTTGATTGGACATGTATACTTCTTCGAGTGTATTTGCATACCCTGAGCGATCAGCATGCCTTGTTTGCATTTTCTAAATGTATGTATCATACCTTGAGAGTGATTATGCATTTGCTTTATATTAATTGTGCCTGCAGCATGATTATTTCATGGAAGCTTTATATATGATTAGGGTGTGAGTCTTCATACATAAGTGTCCTCATAATGCCTTAAATATGTTGTGTAATGTAGCGTATGTTCCTTTCAATGTTTCATTATTATTGTGATTGTGACTTACAATATATTTTGTGCATACCTTATGACTATGTCATGTATGATAATTTGTTCCATGTATGATATAATTTCAACAAGAGTGCTTATATGTGTATTAATGGCATGTCATTGATTGCTACATGTCTGAAATATCTTCGCTATGTCTGAAGTGTATTGGGCATGTTTGTTCTATGCAAATGCGTTGAAAATGTATGATTCTTGACTTGTCTAACTGTATGACTGAATATTCGTGTCTTATCCTATGCTTTGAATACTGTGTTCAGGTATTTCATGCCTTATATGTATTGTGTGTATCTATTGAAGTAACAAGATGTTTTGATTGCTTGAGGACAAGCAATCTCGGGCAGGGAGGACTGTCATGTCCCCGAAAATTATAACAGTAAGATATGGAAATACAAATAAATAAATAACATACAAATAATTGTCAAATTCCAATCATGGGTATTAAATACAATTTAAATATAATTATAATTACTGTTGGTAATATTATAATTATAAATATAATATTAATGATAAATCTGAGAATTATCAATACCAATTAATAAATAGAATGAATAAACAATGAATACCCAAATTTAATATTATTATATGCTCAAATAAATATGGATTAAATAAATCATATTGTGAATATCATTAGAATAAGGGCGATTGTAATATAAATTAGATAACATATTTTACCAACATTAATTAGAATGAAGTTACATCGCTAAATAATAAAATACAAATGGTTCATCTTGGTGGACGCTACAAAGAGCCGACCATTGCTTAAGCGTCGCAACACTCTCCTGAAAGGCTACGTCTTTAACAGACCATAAAGGGGGAGTCTACAGAAGGAAAAGAGATAGGACATGGAATGAAAAAAAAAGAGGAATCTATTTCTGACGAGGAGTCAGACTCAGGAAGATCAAATAAATAATCGAAATAAAAGAGGATCATCATGTAGGTATTCCGCGTATACAAAAGGGACCAGAGCCAAATCTCGTGTCACAATGGACGCGCAGGGTAAATTCGTGATTTCACATGTCAAATGTCAGGGCTAACCCACGAATAAGAAAATGAGAAGGCGGATTAACGAGTAAGTGTAGAAGAGTGAGTACAGAGAGTGTTACGAGTAGGAGGATAGGGAAAGTATATAAGTATAGCTGGAGTAATGATGGATAAATGAGGAAAGGAGAATCAAAGTGGAGGGTCATCAAATGGAGGAAAACATAATACACACCAAGCACGGGAAATAAGACGACTATCTGGAGACACCCCTATTTAGATTAGTCCGCACTTGAGATACAAGCAGGATCATAGAGATCCTCGACGATAACCTAAAGATTTGTGAAGCAACCAGCAGCAATTCGAGGATACTACAATACGCGACGTACTTTACTCTCTAGCACATTAACGTTGGAACCCAAAAGATATAAGAATTAAAGTGGCGGAATAGGTACAGAGTCGAGAATATCAAATGGCAAATCTCCGAGGTACGTAACAACATAGCCAACATAAGAGTAAGTTATATAGTATATTTGATTGTGGGCTTATATACTACTTGTGTGTGGAGAAGGCAATCCGAGTAGTTTAGATAGCAAATATATTAATTATTTACCTCTCGAACACTTATAAATATATATTTAATATGTATCGAGGTAGGTTTTGAATTATAAAGGTTGACTATACTTGATAAGAAGATACACTTAGATAGGTATATTATGGTGTTAGCAAACAAGATGTACTCAAGATATAGTAGCGTATTAAGATTGGGTATAGATTAGAATGGATAATGTAGTGATGTCGGGTACAACATAATTGATAAGTGTATACTTGGTTATATATATATATATATAGGATAATATTTGTGATTATCTAATAATGATGCTTGCAGCAATTATTGAGCCTTATAGGTAATAACATATTTATTCATCCGCTACAATGATAAATGGTATAATCAAATTATGTCTATTGAACTTGCAAGATGTTAGTATCTAATGTACATAGAAAATATATTATAGAAGAATCATTCATAGTGAGTAGTGGGATGTTTGATAATTGATCTCTAAACATTCTAATGTCTCTTTGAGTAAAACTTTGAATGCAAGATTTAAGTTTAAGTGACTTGGCCAAAAAAGGGACATTACAATACACTAGGGCGTAAAAATGAAAGTAAAGACCCCTAAATGCGCCCCTAAGGATAAAGGACTTCGAAATTTGACTAAGGCGTAAAACTGGAAGCTAGACATGAGATATGCGCCTAAGTATTGGAAATTGAAAGCAGGGGGTCCCAAATGCGCCCTTGGAGAAAAGGTCAAGTAAAAATTTTCTAAGTCTTGGAAAGTGGAAGTACAAGACCCCAAATGCGCCCTGAAGCTGGAAGGAGAGCCTGGCAAATGCGCCCACCAAAGTGATGACTTGGAAATTGACTAAGGCATCGAAATTGAAAGTTGCCCCTGCCATTTGCGCCCACCAAGGAGATGATTCGAAAGCTTTTGCCTAAGTTATAAAACTAAGAGCACACCCTCCAAAATGCGCTTGACTTGAAGAAGGAATTAGAAAATTCTCTAAGGCAATCAAATTTGAAGCACCACCTATCAAATGCGCCCCTGAAGAGAAGACTTCAAATTCTGCCAAGGCACAAATTAAAAGTTCCCCATGCTATTTGCGCCCCTCAGCTTGAAGTCGACAAAGTTGAAAGTATGACTATGGGTTTGCACCTAAGCTTGAAGAGTGGAAATTTTTCTAAGGCATCAGGATTAAGAGTTTCCCCTGCCAAATGCACCCAGGCCTGAAGAGATAAACTGAAATCAAAACTAAAAGTTCCCCATGCTATTTGCACCCCTCAGCTTGAAGTCGACAAAGTTGAAAGCATGACTATGGGTTTGCGCCTAAGCTTGAAGAGTGGAAATTTTACTAAGGCATCAGGATTAAGAGTTTCCCCTGCCAAGTGCGCCCAAGCCTGAAGAGATAAACTGAAATCAAAACTAAAAGCTCCCCCTTGCATTTGCACCCCAAATTGAAAGCTCAACCTCTGATTTGCGCCTAGAGAGGAGAATTGTTTAAAACGTTATGTATTGAAATGGGAGTTCCCCCTCTCAAAAGCACCTCCAACTTGAAGCTTGACCTATGATATCCGCCCAGGGCAAGAAAGGTGTTAGGCGTGGATATAAAAGGAGCACCTCCAGAATGCGCCTAGGCAAGAGAACACGTCAGAATTTTTCTAAGTCATAAAACTGGAAGTTGAAGACATGAAATGCGGCCCTTTAGACTTGGAAAAGATATTCTAAAGTCTTTTAAATTTGAAAGTCCAACCTATGATGTGCGCCAAGAAGGAAAAGGAGCTGGAAAATACACCAAGGCGTGGAAATTAGAAGCTGAACTTCTCATTTGCGCCTTAGAAGCAAGGTGACTTAGAAGACTCTCTGAGTATGGGAAATTAGATGCTAACCCATTGATCTGCACCCATGAACTTGGAAGGTAAAATTTCATTAAGTGTGGAAATTGGAACCACTACACCCCAAATGCGCCCACCTTAGACAAAGAATTTTAAAAAAATGTGTAAGTCAAGGAAAATGAAAACACAAAGGCCTAAATGTGCCCTTGAAAAGGATGACACAAAATTTTTCTAAGGCACTAACTCGAGGCTCATGGGTGTAAATGCGTCCACTTTTGAAGGAAGAGGTTGGGTTTTAAATTTTAAGTGAGGCGGACTATAGCAATTAAATGAGGTTGAAGATGTCTAAGGAAAATTTTAAAATAAGGCTTAAAATATTAAATACACCTAAACTTGTGCTCACATTCGAAAATGTTTCTAAGGCATAGCAAAGTTGAAGTTGGAGATTCAGCTAGCTCGTTCTAAAATGAAAGCTCGACAAAATCAAAATGTGAAGATGAAAATTAAAAGGCATTTGGGAGAAATAAAATCTCTCTAGGCAGTTAACTCGAAAATTTGCCTAAGTCAGAGAAATTAATTAAAAATTAAAAATTTAATTATTTTCCAAAGTATTAAATTAAAGTTCCCCTTTAATTTGGACCCATGAAATTTTAAAATTTGGACGATTTTAATTGCGGGGAATTTGTTTTGGATTTGTTATGGATGGAAAATAAATTGTGCCTAGCCATTTTAAAGCGCTGACATTGATTTTTCGCAGATGCTGGTGAAATAAATTAAATGGCATTTAAATTAAATTTTATATTTTAAATATGCCATTTTAAAAGCGGTAAGATTGTTTTAAATCGAAGTAAAATGATTTTTCTCGAAATTACTTCAATTAGCTGGAAGTAACTGGCAGTCGGGAAGGAAAGTTCAAATTTAAAATGAGGAAAGAATCTCCCAGAATAGCAAATTGCTATGACGACTGTAAGACGGCTGGAATATTCTCTTTTAAATTTCGAAAATTGCTAAGTCATTAATGGCATTTGCTAAAATAAGCACCAGCTTTCAATTATAAAAACCTCGAGGATTTTCATTTCTACTCACAAAATTTGAAGCTGAGATTTGTGCTAAAGAGTTGAGAGTAATTGTTGAGCTGTAAGTAAATTTGAAGTTGAGAGTTGCTAAAAGTGAGAGGAAGTATTGAATTCGATTTTTCAAGGAGTTTGAATTTCTTGAGATTTGAAGTTGCTGAAAAAGTTGAAATTGCTGGAATTGATCTATTGCTGAGAATCTGAAGTATAAGCTGCCAAGGTTGAGAATTTTATTTCTCCAAGTTGCTGAAGGTAAGTATTTAAAGTTGCTGAGATTCAATATTTTCAAAGTTGTTGAAATTTGAAGTGTTTTCCGAAATGCTGGAAGTCGAAATTCCTTGGAGTTGTTGAGATTTAAATTTTCTGAAGTTGCTAAATGTTTAGAATCAAATCAGAAGTAGAGAATGTTGAAACCTTCGAAGTTGCTGATTTATAACTTTCGAAGTGCTGATTTGAAGTTGTTGAAACTTGCTGATTTAAAACCTTCGAAGTTGCTGATTTATAACTTTCGAAGTGCTGATTTGAAATTGTTGAAACTTGCTGATTTAAAACTTTCGAAGTTGCTGATTTATAACTTTCGAAGTTGTTGATTTAAAATTGTTGAAAGTGGCCGAAACTTGAAGCATTTTCTGAAGTTGGGATTGCTGGCGTTAATTTCTTCCGAAGAGCTGAAAATTCTGTTGGCTGCAAAATTGTTGAAGTTCGGAATTTTATATTTCGAAGTTTAAAGTTATTGAGGTTTGAAGTCGAAGTTTACTGCTGAAGCTATTAATTTATATTTATTTTTGCAGCCATCTCTCATAGTTTTTATTTTAAAAGTTTGAAATGTAACATTTGCTTCTCGTTTTGCAGATGGCTGAAGGACGAAAAGCTAATGTTGCTGGAACAAGCAAAGCTGGAGCTAAGGCTGGAAATAATGAAGCTATCAAAGAAAACGCCTCCAGGCAGGCGATCATCAAGAGCTTGAAGAAATCTTTCATTCCGGAGTCTAAGATCGTGTCAAAGTTCGGGAATGTGACTGATACAAACCTTGGGTCTTTCAACCTCGAGGCCTTCATGCGAAGGATATATGGGCAAGGTGGCAATCCTCCAACGGAATTGTCACGCAACATTCTGAGGAGTGGATTATATGCAGCAGCCGGGTTCCAACCAGCGGTTCGATGTCCTGAGTTGATCATGGAGTGCGCAAACTTCTACAATTCAGACCATCGGACGATTGTTTCTCCGGATGGCATGTTGTTGTCCAACCTCACACCTGATGCAATTGGCGAGGCATTCGGGATTCTGCCCACGGATAAAATGTTGTACAAATCCAAGGCAAAAACTGATAAGATGTATGCCACATCTTTCGAGAAATGCATGAAGAGAATCAACACCACCTGGATGAGAAAGCCAAAGCCTCCTGCCGCTAGGTTGCCAAAGCAAATAATTTCAGAGGAGCTGAAGCAGGAATACTGTGATATAATCATGTTTCTCAGTCGAGTTAACGGCAGCCCACAGTCATATGTGTTCAAACCATGGATGTTCTTCTATTTCAACGTGGTGCTCGAAGGGAAGGTGGAAGTAAATTGGGCTCAGATGATTAGCGACAACATTGATGAGCAGTTTCAGAATATAAGGAAAACGAAAATGTTCTACATGAGTTCGTATGTCATCTACATGCTTGCTCGGATGACAAAATATAGGGGGTTGGCATACCAAGAGCCGATTGGGTGCAGTTTTAACCAGTTCAAGATTCATGAATCTTGTAGGCAGTTGCATCTTACAAGCACCGCTGACTTCAAGAGGGTGAATGACGCTTTCACCATGTACATCACGAGGACCCTTCAGTGGAGACTGCAACAGAGGATATCTGAAGAGGTGCAAATGTTGATAGAAGAGTATGGGTTTTGGTTCGTCCAATTCCCAAAGTTCACCTATTTAAGGCTGCTGGGGTACAGTTCATACGTCTACCGACTACCGAGGTACCCCACGAATAGGATGATAATACTTGAGTTGTCTAGGCAACTTGTGGCCTATGACAAAATTATAAGAAGGAAGAAGAAGGGAGGTTTACACTTTCCCATTGTTTTGGGAAACTCACTCGAGGAGTGCCCTTCCTTGCAGGCAGCCAAGGAGGCAGAAGATGAGTTGTGGTTCTATCAGTTAACTCTACATACTAGCCGGCAGGATTTTGATCCTCGAGGAAAGATTGGAACAGTGCAGGGTGAGGAGTATAGGCACAGGACTCACTTGGAGGATTTTTGGGCGAATGCTGGAGACGAAGCTGAGATTAGAAAAAGAATGTTCTCGAGGTTGCCTCCTAAATTAATCAGAGAATGTGAGGTGGTCCCAGTGCCGGATCAAGTTGAAGAAGATGCCAAGCTTATTCATCCAGATTATGAATCGATAAAGAACACGCTAATCCCACCACCAGATTGGGCTAAGCCGGAGATTACGGACTTAGACACTTTGTCTATTCCTGTCTTGACTTTTACAAGGACTTGGGTAGAGAAGCACGTTCGCAGATTGAAAAGAAGGTCGATAGCCCTCTCATACAACCTCATGGGTGATAGAAGGCCACGAGTGTTGGCAAAAAGGAAGAAGCAAATTGCCCAGGTTGTGGAGCCACCACAACCGGAAGAACCTATTCAGCCGGAACCTCAAGGATCGGAGGATACATCATCTACTCAGTTGATGACCCATTCCTCTAGCGTGCGCGAAGTCTCGCTGTTTGCGGATCAGAGGGTTCAAGTGAATGAAGTACCAGAGGTTGGAGAAGTTAACCAGCCAATGCCAAGAGAGCTAGACAGGCAGAGTGCTAATGTTCCTAAAGGTGCCAATCAGCCAGATGAAGGGGAAGAGACGGAAACAGATACCCACTTTGATTATGCGCTTGAGACAGCTTTCGAAGCGGAAGACATCATAGAGTCAAGGGTTGGAGCTCATGAGGAGAGTGATCAACACATTGAGATAATTGAACCTCAACAAAATATTGCTCGGGAGGAGGTTCGTGAAGTGGAGGCAACTGGAGAGCAGCCCCTTATTGTTTACGGCATTCAGTGTAATTGGCTCTCACATGCAATAAGGAGGGATCAGGACGATGATGCTGACCTGGCAATTGAAATGGAGGAGCTTCTAAATAGAACAAGTCACCGAAAAGGAAGAGGGCAGGAAAGTATTCAAAAATGGAGACTAATGAGGCCGGTTCACGCACCCTCCATATTGCCGTTCCAAGGGAGGATCATGACTTTAGTGACGCAATGCCAGAGAATTACACCGTCACCACAATTGATTTGGGACGTCCTTCTGGAGTGCAAGTGGTTGAAGAAGCTGAAAGTTCATTCCAAGCATTGAGGGACAGGCTGGTGAAAAAGGAGGGAAAGTATAAGAGATTGAAGAAGGAGCACAAGGCATTGGTTGAATATGTGCAACATCTAGCACGTCCGGGTGCTCAAGAAAACCCAGCGATAGAGCTTCCACCGGAGCTGCCACGAGAACCAATCAGTGGGTTTGAAGAAGTGAAGAGAGCTGTCCGAGAGGGAGATAAATGGATAAGCAGTGTTCGCAGTGAGTCGGAGAAATTCATGGCCGACCTTGTCTCCTCTTTTCGGAGTGCGTCTGGTATCCTTTCGTGCTTGGATGGTGTCGAGCAAGCTTGGGGTGACACCCATATTTTCCAGGACAATACTATTCCTCGTCTTGCTATTCTGATGCGTGTGCCCACACTGACTTTGGTAAATGAAGGAGTGATCCAGGTTGGGGACAGGTATGACTTTCTTGGATGGCATTTAGCTTCATTCACTGGGAAGGGCTTCTTTGACATGGTAGCTACAGAATCTTCCAAAATCAAAAAGGCGATGAGAAATATTCACGAGGGCATCCTCAACACATTGGATGCATTGTTCGCCAGGAGGCTAACTCATGAGGAGGTGGAGGTGGAAGGATTGAAAGCAAGGTTGCAGCCTTTCTTCTCTTAGATGAGGACGTTTTCCCAGCTTGACTTTGAAAACATCTCTACGTTTTCAACAATTATTCAAAGCACACAGGAGTCTATCGAGACTTGGAGAAAGTCTTGTGATCGATGAGAGCAAATGGTGGGTATTCTTGAATATCAGCTCAATCTTATTCCGTCAATTTCTGAGGAGGAAGTTGATTCAGTGTTGGCCCGATTCATAGCTTACGCGGTCAGAGAAAAGAGCAATGGGAACACGGTCATGGATGAGAATCTTCTAGAAGGATAGTGGGCATTAATTGCCCATAGTGGTCAAGGAGGAATCTGCTATTTTTGGGTTCATTTATGATGCCACTCCTCCACCTTCTGGCAATTTTTAGGGTTAATCTTGTCTAGGGCTGAGGTGGCTCGATCTGAGCCTTCCATTGTAATTTGATCTGGACCGTCCGTTAGGATTGGCCAGCTATATAAAGGGGAGTCCCCTCATTTGTACACTAGTAGTTAGCAATCAGTTGATATCAAAGCAGAATAGAGAGTAGACATTTTTGGAGTTAGAATAGTTTTCATTGCATTATTTGAAGGAAAAGGGGAATTCTCCCTTTGAGAATTTTTGTAAGAGATTGTCACTAAGGCTAATCATAATAAAAGCATTTCATTGATGGTGAATTCAACTTTTGTTGTGAGTAGTTTGTGAGGTTTCTTCTTCCTTTGACTTCAAGTAGGATTTAATTTTCATGCTAATAGTTAGTTATGGGTGTTTACGTTTAATGTAAGTGAGCTTCTTTAGTCCATACCACTAACAATCTTACTGATGGTAAGCTTGTCCTGCGTGGTCAACTGGAATGCTTTATACTTAAATTCGATCAAGATTCACATGTAGCTATGCATCGTTGTGATGGTACTTGCATCATTGAATCGTGATTGGAACATCCTTTTTCTCCTTTGAAGATTGCACTAACCTTGTCGAAGCTGTCCAACAGGAGGCTAGACAATGTTTGGTCGAAGTTCACTGAAATTCAGCGTAACACCCCTTGCATTTAGGTTAGAATTTAGATCTTCTAGACCTTGCATCCTTTTTAATTCCGCACACTTTTGGTTAGTTTTAGGAAACTCGTGCTTCAAGGCTAAATCATTCGCACAAAAATCCCCTTCAAAAAGCATATATTTGTTGTTACTGCAAGTATTCTGAACAATTGTGTAAGTCCCCTCGTAAGAAAACAGCAATTCACATCAAACCAACTGAGGGTGTTCCAAGTATTTTGGAACCTTGGAGTTGAACATGTTATCTATCTCACAATCTTAGCACACAGAATACTTTGATCAAGAGAGAATGGAGTAGCCCTCGGACAACTTTGTTCTGCTGATTGGTGCGGTCACGAAAATCACATCAACAATACCTTTGTGAGGCTTTAGAGGAGGTCATACTTAAGGTGGGAAAAGAGAAAGTGGTTCAAGTGGTGACCTATAATGCAACAAATTATGTTGTTCCAGGTAAACTATTGATGTTGTAGGTAAACTATTGATCAAGAGGCACCCAACAATATTTTGCACTCCATGTGCCACCCATTGCCACAAACCATTCCTACATCGATACCACTTTCACAACCAATTTTCCCTAGTGCCCCTCATTTACCTTCGCATAGTGGGAAGGAGTATGACCTTGTAGAACAACTTTGTAACACTCCTACTAAGATCTCCATTTGGGATTTGATTCAAGCATCACCTCTTTCCCATGGCATGCTTCAAAATGCTTTACAACAAGTTGTTATCCCTCTTAGTGCACAACCAAATGATGTGGCAGCTATGATTGAGAATATGAATTCACCTAATTTGGACATTGTCTTTCATCAAAGTCAATTACCCCCTTTGTAAACACAAAAACAAAAAGGCGCTTTGATGATAGTGGCTAGTATTAAGAATGGTCTAGTAGCAAGTTTGGAATTAAACATACCCATGTTGATAATGGTTTGGCACTCAATGTTTGTAGTGCAAACCTTTATGATAAATTTGGAGTGGACATGAAATATGCCCCTTAATTTTTCTTGGAATTTTTACAACACAATCAACACTACGCCAAATAAATTAGCGTTAGCTCCAAAATTGAAAACCAATTTAAAATGATCTCAACACCAATAATGCACACTCAATCCCAATGAAGGAGAGGTGTTGTCATATGGCGGAGATAACTAACCAATAACTGAAATGAAATTACAATTGAATGGAGCTAGGTGATGAACCAGCCATGAAAGAATTCCGCACTTCCACTAAATCAGTGGGGGGAAAGAGATTACAAAACAAACTAATTCATCCGCTGCGGCGGCCATCCACTCGTGAGTGGGAATTCACCACTTTTCAGTGAGTACAAATGAGAGAATTAACAAGTTCTTTTTCCACACTGGCGGTAAACCATCCAGGGGTTACAAAAGTGATAATTAAACACAAATAAAGCAATAATAAATGGACTGAAACAGTACTACTGTTATCAGCCTTACAATGTAGAGAACTACTGCAAATTACAAGTGTTTTCAATAGAATCAAAGTACAACTGATAGAAGATGATCTTTCTCTATGATACCCTTATGAATTATTGAAAATCAAACCAAAATTTGAATCTTAAGCAATCTGATTTTTCAAACCAGCAAACTGAGATTTCTTACCAACAATTAGCCATCAATTAACTGCTCATATCTTCACCCCAAAGCTTCTGCCTTCTTCAAATGGACTGCACATGAGCACTAGCAGCATAGTTGCCCAAGAAATATTGCATCACGAGGAAAGAACTAAGTCTGAATTAAAATACCAGCTCACTAAAATACAAACCAGCAACCATGATCTCCCTATAATGCTCAAATCTCATTCAAATCACCTCTAATCCAACCCAACACTATTATGATATAAAACCAGCAACTGTAATTTATCAAACCAGCAACTAATCAACACCCAAGAATGCACAAAACTCTTACCAAACTCCTCCAAAATCCAATGAAACTGAAATTTCATCAATTCAAAAGTTGGGCGACCAAGAAGCAGCCACTATCCAAGCACAAATATCACCAAAATGGCCCAACACGAAATCCAAAGCACCAAGTACAAGGTACGGCCCTAGGAAGAAGTCGACCTTGCTTTAAAAATCAATCTTTCCATGATAAAATCTGCAAATGCACAATTAGGGGTGCCAAGAGCAAAGACATTGAATAATCAAATACTCATAATGAAATTAAATTCAATCTATGAGCTGCAATTAAAAACATCTTCAGCAATACAAAACTAACAAGCTCAAATCTGGAAATTATCACCAAATTCACCAAAGTTGAAGCTCAATGTGCACTTCCGAATGAACCACACTCCCATTTGACCATCTAGGGAACCATAGTTTCAGGCCCAAAGAATGGTGTAAAATACTAAGTTCCCCCTTAGCCGGGTTCTGAAATCAATTCAACAACATAACTTTACAAAATTTTCCAAAGATAATCAGCTCTTCAAACAGCAGCAATATATAAGTTTCAATTGGCAAATGAAGCAACAAGAGACTCTTCAAATTCCAAGAAGTTGAATAACTTCAACTTCCAAAAAGGACGCCACTTTAAGCATTTCACTTTTTGAAATAATAAAATATTAATCAACCTCTTTTAGGCGTCCAACTTCACTTTGCAACAATAAAGCATTTAATAATTCATTAAATGCACCATTGACCCCTTAATGACCTCCTTTTAAAAACAACATGAAGTGATCATTCCTAGGCGTGGGGGTACAACTGAGAAACATAAAAAATGACTAAGTATAAAACTTAATCCATGGAGATAACCAAAGCCAAACTGAAACTGAAGGATAGCAAGATGACTTGAGCTGAATTGCTGATGATGCTACTGCCAAAATTAGAGTTACTAAAAATAGCCAACTGCTATAAATAGTAAGTCTGCACAACAACCTCAGAACGCCAACTTGTTGTGACCTTTTCACACGTCGCCCCATTCAAAATGGGGACCCCTAAATTTTTCAGCATATGACAAATGCATTGTAAATAGTTCAAACTTTGGCAGTGAGCCATTTTTGTATGTTCATTTGTAATTCAAGAAGAAGTGATCTTCCTTGGGCAGTGAGACCTCCTATTTTTTGGACAGTGACTCCCGTAAACTGTGATCTATTGTAACCGGTTATGATATATAGTGAGCTAATCCTCAACGTGGTTATTCCCTTGCAAGGATTTTCCGTGTAAGTCTGGTGTTCATCTATTGAGTGTTGTGATGCATGCTTTATTTGTCTTTTCCCATTTGTGCAAGTTTAATGAAATGTTTTGTAATGCACTTTTACGTTAATGAATTTTAGGGAATACAAATTCACCCCCCCCCCCTCTCTTAGTATTCTGGGTGTTCAATAAAGTGTCCATAGGGCTTTCAAGTGGAGGGACAACAGACATGTCATCTACAAGGGTAGCCCTAATTGGGTTGGGGCCAGAGATCTAGGTGAAAATGGTATAACCTAAGAATCAGCCCCTAGTGGAGCGGGATGGGGGACCTGTCAAGGTTCTTGGCAAGCATCTTAGTTTCCTCCTTGACAAAATTTCAAGAGAAGACAGAAGGAAAAAAAGCAAAGTTGATCAGCCAACGATTTCGAAAAATGATTTAATAGAGGCATGTGGTAATAGTAATAGCATTTGAACTTGCCTTCTAGAGTAACATATTACATTGATCACCAAAGGAAAATATAATTTCAAAAAATTAAAGGTAAATAATTGATGTGAATACAAGGTCATTCTTCACCCCTTTACACATGTTTGGATAATAAAGTAATACAGTGCACTATCTTATGAATCATGATTACAAAGCTATCATTTGTTCTAATGTTCATTCTTGATGATAAAGTAATACGATGCACTATCTTATAAACATTTTTCATCTAGTCAAATAGGGTAAATAATTAGATCAACAAGGTCATTCTTGACTCCCTTTACACATGTTTGGATAATAAAGCAATACGGTGCACTGTGTCTTATGAACCACTTGTACTAATAAGCGAATACGGTGCACTATGTCTTATGAACCATGGTTACAAAGAGAAGCATTATTTTTACTTATATATGTACTCTTAGGTTAGAGTATACCATAGTCTTCTCCTTGGATCATAATTGTAGCATTTAGGGTCATTCCCTTGATCACTTAATTCCTGGAAAGAAAACAAAGATTTTACATAAGAATTGCATGCTATTGAATTAAACATATAGTTTATAAAAAAAAGTTAAATTAGATTAGATTTTCTATATAGAAATTGGATGGATGGACAAAATAATAAAGAGAAGATAAAGGTTTGGAATTCATGGAAAATATAGAAGATCAAAAGGGGAAAAAGACAACCTTGTGAATTGTTACATTGTTTGGAAAAAAAGATTCAAGATATTCTATAAAAATTAAATTGAAAAGGAAGGTCAATACAAGGTTTGAGTTAAATCTATCCTTTAGATTCTCTTGTGGTAAAATGTTTTTTTAATGGTAGGCTTAAAATTAAGTTTCATTGAATTCATTCTTCATTTAATTATCTATTGTCTTACTGATATTAATTGAACAAGACTTTAAAGTTTGAAGAAACACAATATTGGAGCTTCAAATTTCTTCTTATATAGTGTGATGTTATTTTCTCCTTCTCTTTTAAGCCATGTCAACCATTACATGTAATAATTGATAAAATGAAAGTCAATAAAAAATTCAATGTTAAAAATATATACCCACCAAAACTCCATTCCTAAATTTTAACAGCCTACACATGCAAAGAAATATTAGTAGATTGTATATTCTTATCAACTCTTTAGTACATCTGACTAAAAAATAAAAGAAAGTATCAATCTATAAAAATAAATTGAACATTTGACAGCAAAAATATTACCCCTTATAATTAAGACTTTTAACTCATTATATTATCTTCAATATACCTTTCATGCTTCTACACCTATTTTTACAAGTTAAAAAAATTGTAAATAAATATATAAGAGTTTGGTCAGCTATTGGAAGCCTAAATTAAATTAATAATACAGCTGAAGTCTTTGTTATTTGACCAAATTCCTAACAAGTTAGGTCAACTACTATGAGACCAAATTACATTAATAATAAAGCTGAAATCTTTGTTATTATACCAAATTCCTAATTCCATTGTTAGGTTTCCCATCATTCATACTCAAATATGACCTCATCCTATTAATAGGTTTACCAATAATATTTTTTAAATTAGATTAAGGCAAAAGGGAAAATAAAATTAGCATGAATCAGCAGCACACCATGCATAGTCAATGCACCCGTCGTGAAACGGGGCATTACAAGACAACACCCAACAGAAATTAACAAGCATAGGAGATGAGACAGCTGTGGGAATAACAACAGAAATTTAAAGCCTCTCTTCTTAGGCCACATGACCAGTGTGGTTGAAGAGAAATAATGCTGGTTTGGAAAATAAAGAGTGATGTATACAATCTAGTAGAACCAAATAGATATAAAAAGGTTTTACAAATGGATATAAAGAGGTTTTACAAACAGATGAATATCTTTAAAGGATTTTCATATATAATGAGAATGAAGTCTGATAATCTATATAATAGAAAATCTGAAAACAAAAATTTAAATAATGAAAATCAAAGATAACAAACAATATTTTCATTTTGGAAAAAAAAATACAGATAAAGAACTCAGTATAATATAAATTTTTACGTTACAAAAAATTCAAATTCAAATTGTTTTTAAATAATCAATCTCTCTTATTTCACCCTTAAGCATGTGCAGATCTAAATAAGCACATCCAAAGCATTTTTACACATTGCATGAAATCATGTAAAAGGTAAGCATAAGTGTTTTAAAACACCAGAGCAAAAATTGAAAAAATCCAAAATTCTCTAATCAACATAATTGATCCCATACAAACTATTGATCAACATACAAACTATCAAACATAAAAAAATATAGAGCACTTTGTTGGATTATACACTCCAACATAAACAGGCGTAATAGAGAACTGTTCATGTAGTGTAGAATGAGGTATCCAGTTTGTTGTCATCAATTCAATTTATTGTCAAACAACTTCAGTTAGCTGTCAACTATTTACCTATTTTATAGGAACACAGTTGAGTCTTCTTCTCCTTTAAATTTGTAATATGTTAATGAATAATCAATTAGAATGAGTTCTTCTGCTGTTGCATTTTCTAATTTGGTATCAGAGCCACCACAATTTTTGTCTTCTCCATAGTCTAGCTATTAGGAGAATATCCGTAGAAGAAATCATTGAATAGTGATAGGAGTTGTTATTTTTGTTAAATAGATTGATAAGTGTTGTTACTAGAGCATTAAAACTTCATGGAAGACTTTTGCTTTGGGCGGTGTCAAATAATCAATGCATAGACTATTGTGTGTGATCAGGCCTGCAAAAAAACCGCCAGATATGGTAGTGATGATGATTTCATTGAAGATGAGGCACTTGTCCTATTTTAAAGAAAGGGAGGGATGCAGTAGAGAATAGTTAAATGCTCAATAGTCTGAGGTGCTTGTGAATCAAAGTAACTATACCTCATTGGGGTTATGAGACACACATGTGAGGATTGATGTCCAATAGTTCAAGGGAGATCCGAGATCTAGAAGTTCAGCATCATACCTTTACGAGGGCGGTGAGACACTTCATGTGCAAACGGTGTCCAATGATGTTGGGAACTTGGGTTACAGCTCAGTGAATATACTTGGGAGCATCTTGAAGAATTCTTACTAGTCCGAAAATTGTTTTCATAGAATAGCTTATACTTAATGTATCTTTTATTGTTTTGTTTACTGTTGTAGCATTAAGAGGGGGTGTTGGAATATACACTCCAACATAAACAGGTGTAACAGTGAACTGTTTGTTAGTGTAGAATGAAGTGGCCAGTTTGTTGTCATCAATTCAGATTCTTGTCAAACAGCTTCAATTAGCTGTCAACTATTTACCTATTTTATAGAAAGACCGTTGAGTCTTCCTCTCCTATAAATTTATAATATATTAATGAATAATCAATTAGAATGAGTTCTTCTGATGTTACATTTTCTACTGCACTTATCTAACATAACAATTCCTTTTAGATTGTTATTTCCCTTCGTACACTTGTAGCTAGACTCACTTCTAGAAGTAATGCACGAACCTTTTCAATTGTGTTAATCCACAGGCCATTCAAGCTCATATTGGCAAGCAGATCAAACTAAATAATCCACATGAAATATTAGCAAGGAATAACAAAGTAGCAGTTGGAAACAACAGTCTCTAAGAGGCTAGTTACAAACCACAGTTCGTAACTGAACAGAGGATGAGGAAGTAGTGTATAACCAAACTGCAGACAAAAACAACAGTATAAAAGAAGAGCATGTTCTAAAGGGTGAGCACCCAACAAAAAAAAAGCATTTTCAAAACCATTATAGTCACACTTTGAAATCCTTAGCTGTATAGGAAATCTTGGAGTTCAGATCATTCTCTTTCCCTTCCATTTTTGCAGCTGGGATTATAAGATATTGACTTGTTTTGTAAGATCCTTGTTGACTCTGGGTTGTTCTTTATTTACAAAAGTTAGGTTGATCATCTATAGAGATGTGTTAAGCCTCAAAATTTGAGTTTCGATTTCCAAAAAGCAAAAACAAATTGGTAGAAGGTAGCAAAGGATCGAAACTTTCAAATGTGTTTGATAATAATATTGCTGGATAAGTAGTATACAATAGAAATCTTTTAATGCTGTTGCACAGCCTTTGCACAAGCACCTAAAATTAGGTAGCATTGATGAGACATGCCAATTTTCATATTCATTTCTTTTCAATTTGGCTTTTCTTATTTATCTAAAATGGCTCATGCAAGATGGTGTAATCTGTTGTGTTCAAGTTTCATCCAAACAAGTGAAAAAGTAGTTATTGGGCCTACTCTAAATCCAGTTTCTAGGTTTGACATGACAAATGACCTTACCAAAATCATTCCATTCCAATTCACTTGAGCGTTTTCAGTAGCATGTGCAACCTGGATATAACATGGTCTAGCAATGGTCATATATATATATAACATGAGTACCAACCACATTCATTAATCAGCTTCTTTTCTAGTTTTAGATAGGTAATACCTATTACACCGGAGAACAAAATACATGGATGGCATTTGCGGAAGCTTTTAATGACTCACAAAAATGTATATTAATTGGGTAGCATTGATATTGGGTTTTGGTTTTATTGTGCTTTTTCGTGAGTGGGTATGCCTCTTCTTGGTGCAAAATAGAGTTAGACTTGCAACTGTGAATGTGGGTGATCCTATGGCCTACCTGTGAAGTCCAAAATTTAATACCCCTGTATTAGTTTGAATTGTCCTAATGCCAAGATGTTAGAACCTTTCTGTTATAGTTTCTATGATCCTTATGAAGTTTATAGCCTTTCAGATGTTTTATGAGTTTGAATTGTCCGAATGGGAGTGCTTGGCATGGACATCCACTTGATGTGCTAACATCCCACGAAAATTCGTAACCCCAATGGTGTTTCGAGTTGACATTCTCACTGTCATGATTGGCACTTCAGAAGGTAACAGCTCTGGCATATTCCATCATTATTCAACCCTTGTGCCTTTCATTGTTTCCAATTTTTTAATCTCTATTTCTATCATTATTGATTTTTCCATTCTCTATCACTTCTCTAGGAGATTTTGAAGCTCTACAAGCAAACCAATAATCTCCAATGTTATTCTATGAAACTCTATTCAATCTTTGGTGCATATGAAAGTTAATAGCTCATTTGTGATATTCGTGAAGCTGTGGTAGAAATTCTTGCTAGTTAGCAGTGCTGTTCTTGGCTATTTCAAGACTTCAAGGTGGCATTATTCTTGTTTTGTTATTTCTTCTCCTATTTTGTGTTTTATTATCTTTATTTGTGATTACTGGGTGCTAACAATTCTTGCATTTACAAACACATTTGATATTGATATCTTGTATTTCATATTGCATTATTGTTGGGTGAAAATTATGTAATCAGCTTTTCGATAGATTACACAACTTGGACTTCAGCCACAGCTATGTCAGATGTAAATCTCTCCTCTCGGAAAGGGGAGGCACCCTTCTTACTACTAACAGAAACGATGGTAAAATAAACAAGTAATTACAAAATGTACACAAAACTTACGAAGTGGGGGGGGGGGAGGTGTGTTACATTCATCCTTCTCTCTTTTTTCAAAGAAGATGTTTACAATGCTTCACCGTTGGAAGTTCAGAATTCTTAACAACTTTAAACGATCAACTAGCAGTAATACCAATACCTCTATCTGGTCAAAGCAAAGCGTAGAGATACCAAAAATAATTAACAATAAACAAATAAAGTAAAAGGGAAAGCTCACGAAGGCACAAAGTCATTCCGTAGCTTTTTCAATGGTGGATCTGTAAAGAGTGTACCATTTGTCACGTTAGAAGCACAAAGTCTTCTTAGACGCAGCAATTCCTCGAACAACATGAACAATTACAAGCGCAAAGTCTTGTAGATCATCCAACCAAATTATCAAAGAGCATAAACAATAACAAGCACAAAGTCTTGTAGATCATTCAACAATAGCATCCAAAGACCGTGAATAATTACAAGCACAAAGTCTTGTAGATTATTCAACCAAAAGATAAACAAAAACACAAATCAAAATCTAAATAATAGATGTAACACAAAGTTTACATAAATCACTTAGAGTCCTTCAGATTTCTCAAGCTAATCACCACCAAATAAGATCAATTCAGAAGACTTATCGAATCCAACACAAAGTCTAGTTTGCAATCTTCTTCTTTATTGATCGAATTCCATTCACAAAGCATGAACGCAAACTTTCACAAATTTACTTCAAAAAGGGCAACACTTCGTTGCAAAATACTAAAGGATCCATTTACAATGAAAATCCCTCACATTATATAGAAAGAGGGATGAGCAAAATTAGGAAACTAATCGAGGAAATTAAGGAAAGTTCGGTGAGCGATTTAAGGAGATCTCACCTAACTTTGACCAAAGTCAAAGTGTAATTTGTTTTCAAAAGATTACATCTTCGAACTTGGTGTAATTACAATTTACAAAAAGACATTTAAGATGTCAGGAAATATTTACAAGATGCATAAAGGGATGCACCGGAAATGTCTAACACTGGAGAACAGGAATCTTCATGGTTCCTTGCTTTGGGCACGGAAGTCTTATATTTCTTCCTGGTCTCCTGGACGAACTTCATCTGGACCAACAGTGTAATCCACAATGGTGTGAATTCTCATGATCGATCTCATGGCAGATGAGTTATCCTTCTTGCACCTGTCAAGATGCGTTTTCAGATTATCCAATGTGAGCCTTGTATCACAAATGACATTCAATGAGTCTTCTGAAAAATCTGAACTGTCAATCAATTTCATGATGGCTTCTTTGTAGATCTGAGATATTTCTGTGGCCGGTAGGAACATACGATTTTCCTCAAGAAGTTGACCGGGCAACTCTTTGATACCTTTCTCAACAATAACACGATGTCCTTCGACATCTTCCTGTACTTGGTGGAGATCTTCCGTAAGAGATTGAATTACTTGAATTCGATGTTTCAAGGATTCTCTTACCTCAACAAACTTTTCTTTGTCAGGAATTACCCCAACTTCCACCAATTTACTGAGCTTTACCTGTTTCATCTCCGACCATGACAACAGGCATTTCTCCATGTCTCTACGCTCCTGGGAAAGTACACTTTTCTCTTTACCAAGCTCTGTGGTGAGCTTGGCTAACAAGGTAGTTTTCTCATCCGTAGCAATTATAATCTAAAATCCGTGTTCAATGATCGTCTCAACAAAATCATACAACACTCTGCCTTTGGAGGCGAACTTCTCAGCTTTCTTGACAGCTGGGTCTTCAATACTTACCACTGTCAGCGGTTGTGCATTGCTTGGACAACCTGCAAGTCTCTTTACAACAGTGGCATAATGCTCTGCCCTCTGTTTGTACATATTGCGAGCTTGCTCTACTTTATCCAGTCTTCCAGCCAAGATATCCAATGTTACTTGCGCATCGGCCTTTGCACTTTCATTGGTAACCTTGCCAAGTTGAACCTTTGTTACCGTGTAGTCTTCCATATTGACATCACCTTCTTCATGTGGTGGTATGCCAATATCCGCATACTTGTGGCCAGACTTATCAACGTTCAGCCTTGAGTATACCTTTTCCTTTTTCTTCCCTTTAGCCTTTGGAAGGACTATCTCTTCGAGGTCGAGCTCCTCCGGAGAGATCATTTGCTTCTTCCGCTTCGACACTTGAGATATTAACAAAGGGGGATGAAAGGAGGTGTGAGCTTTTGGATTCACTGTCAATTCAGTTGCCATTGCTACTTCTGAAGTTATTGTCACGTCTGAGGTTACCATGGGTATCGTGACAATAGGAGAAGTGTCTGTCATCATTGCTCCTGTAGTTTGCACATTGAGCTGATCATGCATTGACTCATTCATGAAACGATTGAATTCATTTTCAGAAGTGATATCATTTGTTGGTGAAGACAGGCTAGGAATGGACGATGGAGGGCTTGACAGTATATCAACCGTATGAATGCTTGTCACTGAGGGAGTATCAAGCAGGGTTGATGCTGCAGGAATGCATGTGGTAGGAATAGGTGACGAAGGAACAGGAGGTGGAGGAGTTCTTGAATTTGGAGGGGTATGAGGAACATTGGAAATCACAGGTGATGACGTTCTAGGGATTTCCTCAACTTCATTCTCAGGAGGAAAAGTAGTTCTTTCTTGATCATGCCCGGGTACCTATTGATCACCCTCTTGTCTCTCTGATCCTGGTTCACCTTCAAGATCACCTTCAGATTCTTCTTCAGACTCTTGCCCTCTTTCAGAAACCTCTTCTGCATCGGAGTCTGCTTCTGCTGAATCTTCATCTCCAGCGGATTGATCACTTGAAGTTCCTTCTTCATCGGAATCTACCTCCTCTAGAATAGACTTTTTACTTTAGAGCGAGATGGATTGGATTCCGTGATTTCTGTCTCTGGGACGAACTGGGTATCTTTCTTGCCAACAGTAAACTTGATCTTGGGACCTCTTCGTGAAGAAGTGGGAACAGCCGCTGATTTATTTTTGACGCGGAGTTCTTGCTATTGGCGAGCTGCTTCAGATTCTTCTGCTTCCGAGTCTGTTCAGAAACTTTTCATTTCATAACCATGCTTATGTAACCATTCTGCAGTGTTCGCTAGGATTGGCTTCAATCTCTCTCTCATGCTCGTAATTTCTTTCCTAGACCATTGAATTGCAAGCAACGGCCTTCTAGCAATTCCTTGCTCATCATAGACAACATTCATGATATCACCAAGATCTGCAAAATCCTCTGGTAGGTCAGCAATATCAAGATCTCTGATCTGCTGAACAGTCAACCTACAATAGTCCATTTTACGAATGGCTTCTTCATCTTTGCAATCAGCCCAGATGTCTTCAAAACGGTACTTGTGATGATGACCCTTTTGTAATCTTTTTCTGACATCTCGGTAATCAAAATCAAACCTATACCTATAGGTCTTGATTATCATGATCTGCATTTCAACATAAACAAACTTAGCCTTTTGTGCAGTTGGGATAGTATATCGGCCAATGGTCAGTGGGAACTTGAATCCACGCTTGTGGTTGCTTCTTCGTTCCTTTTGCACTGAAATCAACTGTCTGCATGTTTCCATGAGAACCCACTTATCCGAAGGATAACGTGGCAGCATGTAGGGACAACCAGTGTAGCACCCTATTCTCAAGTAAGTAAACGCTGGGAATTGAAGAAATAGGCATCCAACTTTACTTACCACCTTATACGCCTCATCAGATACCCTCCTTTTAAGAGCTGGATCAAAATTGAAAAGCAAAGGCGCGAAGAAAGCATCTGTGACCCGCCTGAAGTGATGAAAGCTTTCCTTTAGTTCTAATTGATAGAAAAATCTGTACACAGGTACCATCATCCGATTCCCTTTTGTAGATAGACTCGGGAATTGCCTCATTACAGCCGCCGCGTACACTAGGTAAGAAGTCATGTAGAATTTCAATGTAGAAGGAGCATTGATCAACTGCTCATGTATTTCATCACTGATCTATTTGCCCCAGTCAATATGCACCTTCTGTCTTCTTATGATCCTGATGTATTCATACATCCAATCATGAAAAGTGGATGATTCCGGCAAGCCTTTCACTCTGCTTAAAAATGTGATCATATCTTTGATGTCATCTTTGAAATCACTTCGCAGGAAGTCCTTTTGGCCATCTGGAAACAGATGATCTAGGCTTCTTTAACCATTGAGTATTTATTAGGTGTTTAGCTTTATTGGGATCAGTGTCAAAAACCTCTTGTGCTTTTTGCATAGAAATATCAATGTATTTCTCCATATGAGGAACCTTAAAAACAATGTCAAAGAAATCGGGATCGAGTCTCGGAATCTCGTGCTCGGAAGAATTGATCACACTTCTACTTTCCCTGATGTAGTGAGACGCCACCTAAAGAACAAACTCCGTATTATGTGCAGCTGTAGGAAACATAGCTACCAAATGCAAGGTACTGTGTACAATTGCTCTCATTGGGTCAGGAAGAGGCTTCGTCTCTGTTTGCTTCGCAAAGTCAACCAAGTCTTGATGGCCAACCTCTGTATCTTTTATCTCTTCCACCTTGGAGACCACTACAGTTGGCAGATAGACATCTTGATATTTGTACTTCATTTTGGCTTTTGCTCTTGAAGAAGACGGAGGTTTACTGGCAGTCATCAGGAACAACTCAAACTTTGATCACTCAGACTTTGAAGATCTTTGAAATGAGTCTGCAAGGTGTTGAGTCAGAACAAAAATTAGTATTTAGGTAGCATGGGGATGCGCAAAACGAGCAACGATGATAGGAAAGCGTGGAGTGGATGACAAGGCACGCAAAACGATGCACAAAAAAGAAGGAACAAGGTTCAGGAATGAAATGGACAGAAATGAAGTTCATCTGGAAAAAGATTGTAAAAAGTGTAAGGGCGCTAAAATTCAGCGACCTTACATTTTTGGAGATTTCAATTTCGATGCAGGGGCGCTAAAAAAAGGCGCTCCTGCACTTTGCACAGTTAGAATATATTTCAACATGTTCAACATGGCAGGGCGCTAATTTTTAGCGCTTCTACATCTGAGACGTATTTTTGTAAAACAGATGTAACGGTGCATGAAAACGGCGCTCGGGGTTTGCAAAGTGTTTGTTTGTATGGAATTGCAATTGAAATTCGTTTCATCACCATTGTATTTTCAAGGAAACCTTCTTACAAAATAAGAGATTCCTCAATGTTCGCACCAGAACATTATAGAAAGGGCGACAAGGAAAGAAGTTAGCACAAAAACATTGGAATGAAAAACAAGAGGAATGCGTTGAAAACAAAACGCCAGAGTTCCATTGCGTGAGGGTAAGAGGAGAAACGTGAGAGTAAGAGGAGAAAGCCACGCAGAAACGCCATGGAAAGGAGGCAAGTAAAGAACACGCAAGATCAAAAACGTGAACGAAGAGAAAGAAAAACGCGTGGGGATAAAAACGTAGGAAAAACGTATATGTAAATCTTAGAACATATACAAAGGAACAAAAGAAAAAGGAGAGAAAGCAAGGGTAAACGACTTACCAAGATGAAACGCAAAGATTGTTGGAGAAGAGAATCGAAATTCTCAAAAACGTGATTGCAGTTTCAAAAGCACTCTCCCAGCAAGAAGAAAAGAAGACAAAAGATCATAAACAATGAAAATGGCGAACTAAAACACTTTTAAGTGAAAGAGAAAATCGAAAACCTAACTCAAGTCAAGTAATAAATTTAGGCAAGAAAAGTGGCATGATTGACGAAAAAATGCAAAAAACATGAAGAAATGTGCCAGGGCCAAAAAAAGTTTAAGTGTCAGGAAAAAGTGTAATAGCACTAAAATTCAGCGCTATTACTTTTTTGGAAATTTCACTTTCATGCAGGAGCACTAAAAACTAGCACCCCTGCACTTTTCATACTTAGCCAAATTTTGGCTTCAGAGCAGGAGCGCACTTTTTCAATGCAACTGCATTATTCGCAATTTGCTAAGTACGAACAGTGAGACTTCGCGAAGGGGCTCATTTCGAAGGTCTTCGCGAGGCGAACATAGGGGGATGCTCGAATTGACTATTCGAGACTTTGAAAGGCATTTCAAGGTGGCTTGAAAATCACTTTGTTATGCATACTTGAACTTCACGAATCCTAGGAAAGGAACAAGTTTCGTAGGGGGGTTATCCGTGGAACGAGCGCTGCTAGATTCCATGATCACAATTATATTTTTATTTTTATTTTAAAAATCTATTTAAAAACAAGGCTATTCATTGAGGTAGAAATACAAATACTAGGCTTGACTGAGACAACCCCTTAAACAACTACCCAAAATATTTTATTTCTCCTTTTTAATACTGTAGATCTCCTTCAAAAAGAAATCCTGAATCTACAACTTCTTTGGTGACCTCTTTGATTTTGATTGGTTACGCAGGGAGGGGCCCTGATCCCATGGTTACAGCCAAAAGACAAAAAGGAACCAAAACAAGTTGGGAAACAACACCAACAGCAAGCACCAAAAAATAGCAACCAGAGTGGCACACAAGCCATCATTCAACATCATAACCATAGTCCAGCCAATATTAATCAAAAACAAGTTCTTACTAAAATACTTAAATCTACGTAAACCATTGATCAAATCTACCATATCCCAGGTAGTATTAAACCATAACAGGGCTATTATAAAATAGTAGTCTGATATTTGGAAACAAAAAGTCAAAAAAAGGATAGTAGTCATTTAAGCAGCAACAAGAAGCCATTACTTGGCTTTCTTCAACAGGTTCCCATATTCACTAATGAGGGAGATGTACTCCCTCCAGTCAAGTCCCTCAAACTCATCCAACATCTTTAAAACATCAGGCTTCCCCTATTTTTTCAATTTCTTGGAAATTTTGGTTTCTCCTGAAACACCACCCATCATCGCCCTCCACATCAGCCTATTAGTTACCTTCATTAGTGTAACCAAGGCTTTCTCCATATCGTCCACCTAAACCCACAGAAAAGTTAGTCTACTCTTCATAAAATCAATGCTTGAGTCCTCTAAATTAGTCTCCATGCCTGTATTCCCTGCATCTTTCACATTTACAATATCATTCTTTGTTCCTCTTCTTTCTCAATTTGTTCCTCCTCATCCTCTTCCTTTTCTTCATCTAATCCTTCTTCCCCCATATCATAAGCAGAGTCATCAAAATCCATATCTTCAAAATATTCTTCCTCCTGGGCTTCAAAATGTTCAAATTCCAGGTCTTCCTCTTCACACACTGTTATTTTTTGTTTGCCTTTCTTGTCCTTAGAAGCAGCTTTAGCCAAGCGGGCAAACCTTCTATCACCGTGTTATCACGAAATCTAGCAGCGCTCATTCCACGGATAACCCCCCTACGAAACTTGTTTGTTTCCTAGGATTCGTGAAGTTCAAGTACACATAACGAGGTGATTTTCAAGCCACCTTGAAATGCGTTCCAAAGCCTTGAATAGTCAATTTGAGCATCACCCTATGTTCGCCTCGCGAAGACCTTCCAAACGAGCCCCTTCACGAAATCTCACAGTTCGTACTTAGCAAATTGTGAAAAATGCAGTAGCACTGAAAAAGTGCACTCCTCATCACAAGCCAAAATTTGGCTAAGTATGAAAAGTGCAGGGGCGCTATTTTTCAGCGCCCCTGCATGAAGGTGAAATATTTAAAAATGTAATAGTGCTAAAAAATGCGCTATTACACTTTTTACCCACACTTAGTCTTTTTCTGGTCCTAGCGCGTTTCTTCATGTTTTTCACATTTTTCGTCCATTATGCCACTTTTCGTGCCTAAATTTATTGCTCGACTTGAGTTAGGTTTTTTTGAGTTACCATTTACTTAAAAGTGTTTTTGTTTTCCTTTTTCATTGTTTATGATCTTATTCTTCATTTCTTCATGCTGGGTGAGTTCTCAAATTGCAATCATGTTTTTGAGAAATTTGAAGTTCCTCTCCAACAATTTTCGCGTTTTCTCTTGGTAAGTCTTTCTCCTTACCTTCTTTTCATTCTTCTTTGTCATTTTGTGCACGACTTAGAGGTTTTCATATGCGTTTTTATTAATCGTTTTTTCTTTATCCCACGCGTATTCTTTCTCTCCATTCACGTTTCTTGGTCTTGCGTGTTCTTCCCATGCTTCCTTTTCATGGCGTTTTTGTGTGGCATTCTCCTCTTACTCACACGTTTTTCCGTACGCCCTCACGCAATGTAGCTCTTATGATTTGTATTGCCACGCATTTTTCTTTCTATGCTCCAACGTTTTTGTGTTATTGTCTTCCCTCGTCGCCTTTCAATCATGTTTTGGTGTGAACATTGAAGAAACTCATATTTTGTGAGTAGAATTCCTTGGCTCTTATTCACATTTACAATGGCGATGAAATGAACTTTAAGTGCAACTCCATACACGAAAACATTTTTTGACTTCAAGCGTTTCATGTTTCAAAGAAAACCCCAAGCGCTATTTTTAAGCATCATTACATCTGTTTTCATAAACCATATTTCAAAGGTAGAAGCGCTGAAAAAGTACGCCCTGGCATTTTGAAATATTTTCTAACATTGAAAAGTGCAGGAGCGCCCTTTTTCAGCACTCTTGCATCAAAGTCTGAATTCCATAAAATGTAAGGGCGCTGAAAAAGTGGGCCCTTACACTTTTCAAATTTTTTTCTAGATGAACTTCAAACTTGCCTAATTTACTCCTGAACCTCTTTCCTTCCATTTTGTGCATCGTTTTGCATGCCTTGTCATCTACTCCACACTTGCCCATCATCGTTGCTCGTTTCGCACATTCCCATGATGTCTAACGACTAATGTTTGTTCTGGCTCAACACTTTGCAGTCTCTTTTCAAAGATCGCCAAAGTTTGAGTGATCAAAGTTTCAATTGTTCTTGATGACTGCCAGTAAACCTCTGTCTTCTTCAAAACCAAAAGGCAAAATGAAGTATAAATATCAAGGTGTCTATCCACCGACCGTAGTGGTCTAGAAGGTGGAAGAAATAAAAGACACAGAAGTTGGTCATCAAGACTTGGTTGATTTCACGAAGCAAATGGAGATGAAACCTCTTCCTGACCCAATGAGGGAAATTGTACACAGTAACCTGCATTTGGTAGCTATGTTCCCTACAGCTGCACACAATACGGAATTTGTTCTTCAGGTGGCATCTCACTACATCAGAGAAAGCAGAAGTGTGATCGATTCTTCTGGGCACGAGATTCTAAGACTCGACCCTGATTTCTTTGACATTGTGTTTAAGGCTCCTCAAATGGAAAAATACATTGATATCTCTATACAAAAAGCACAAGAAGTTTTTGACGCGGATCCCAACAAGGCTAAAAACCTGATAAATGCCTAATGGTTGAAGAAGTTTAGACAATCTGTTTCCAGATGGCCAAAGGGACTTCTACGAAGTGATTTCAAAGATGACGTCAAAGATATGATCACATTTTTAAGCACAGTAAAAGGCTTGCTAGAATCGTCCACGTTTCATGATTGGATGTATGAATACATAAGGATTATAAGAAGACAAAAGGTGCACATTGACTGGGGCAAACAAATTAGTGATGAAATACATGAGCCGCTGATCAATGCTCCTTCCACATTGAAATTCTATAGGACTTCTTACCTGGTGTACGCGGCGGCTGTAATGAGACAATTCCCAGGTCTATCTACAAAAGGGAATCGGATGATGGTACCTATGTACAAATTTTTCTATCAACTAGAACTAAAGGAAAGCTTTCATCACTTCAGGCAGGTCACAGATGCTTTCTTCGCACCTTTGCTTTTCAATTTTTGATCCAGCTCTTCAAACAAGGAGGGTATCTAATGAGGCTTATAAGGTGGTAAGTAAAGTTGGATGCCTATTTCTTCAATTCCCAACATTTACTTACTTGAAAGTAGGGTGCTACACTGGCTGTCCTTACATGTTGCCACGTTATCCTTCGGATAAGTGAGTTCTCATGGAGACATGCAGAGAGTTGATTTCAGTGCAAAAAGAACGAAGAAGTAACCACAAGCGTGGCTTCAAGTTCCCACCGACCATCCGGCATATACTATCCCAACTGCATAAAAAGGCCAAGTTCCGTTTATGCTGAATGCAGATCGCGACAATCAAGACCGTGTGCATAGGTTTGATTTTGATTACCGAGATGTCGTAAAGATTACAAAGGGCTACTGTATCACAAGTACCTCATGGAAAATATCCGGGTTCGACAGATAAAGCCATTCGCAAAATGGGTTATTGTAGGTTGATTGTTTAGCAGATCAGAGACCTTGATATTGCCGACCTACCAGAGGATTTTGCAGATCTTGGTGATATCATGAATGCTCTCTATGATGAACAAGAGGTTTCTAAAAGGCCTTTTCCTACAATTCAATGGTCTAGGAAACAAATTACCAGTATGAGGGAGAGATTGAAGCCAATCCTAGCCAACACTGCAGAATGGTTGTACAAGCATGGTTATGAAATGAAAAGTTTGAACAGATTCTAAGGAGAAGAATCAAGCGTAAGCTCGCCAACAACAAGAACTCTGTATGAAAGATAAATCAACGGCTGTTCCCACTTCTTCACGAAGAGGTCCCAGGATCAAGTTTACTGTTGGCAAGAAAGATACCCAGTCCGTTCTAGAGACAGAAACCATGGAATCCAATCCATCTCGCTCTAAAGGTAAAAGTCTATTCCAAAGGAGATAGATTTCGATGAAGAAGGAACTTCAAGTGATCAATCCGTTGAAGATGAAGACTCGGCAAAAGCAGACTCCGATGTAGAAGAGGTTTCCGAAAGCGGGCAAGAGTGTGAAGAAGATTTTGAAGAAGAATCTGAAAGTGATTCTGAAGGTGAACCAGAATCGGAGAAACAAGAGGGTGATCAACAGGAACCCGGGCATGATCAAGAAAGAACTACTTCTCCTCTTGAGAATGTAGTTGAGGAAATTCCTAGAACGTCATCGCCTGTGATTTCCAATGTTCCTCATACCCCTCCAAGTTCAAGAACTCCTCCACCTCCTGTTTCCTCGTCACCTATTCCTACCACATGCATTACTGTAGTTGAGATATCCACTATCCCTGCAGCATCAACCCCGCTTGATACTCCCTCAGTGACAAGCATTCATACGGTTGATATACTGTCAAGTCCTCCATCATCCATTCCTAGCCTATCTACACCAACGTCTGATATCACTTCTGAAAATGAATTCAATCGTTTCATGAATGAGTCAATGCGTGATCAGCTCAACGTGCAATCTACAGGAGCAATGATGACAGACACTTCTCCTATTGTTACAATACCCATGGTAACTTTAGGATGTATAACAACTTCAAGGATGATGACAACCTAGTTTCAAAGTGAATCCATGTTCACACCTCCTTTCTCCCCTCATTGAGTATCTCAAGTGTTGAAGCGAAGAAGAAATATCTCCAAGAGCTCGGGATCAAGAGGAAGTCCTTCCAAAGCTAAAGGGTAAAGAAAAGCATAATTAAGGCTGAACTGGACAGACCGCCACAAGTATGCGTAGATTGGCACACCACAAAAAAGGTGATGTCAATATGGAAGACTACACGTGACAAAAGTCCACCATAAGTACTAATGAAAAGTGTGCACATATGACTGATATCTGGCTGAAGATTGATAAAGTGGAGTAAGCTCGCATTTATGTGTACAAACAGAGGGGTCGAGTATTGTTAATCAAGAAGAGACTCGGCAGATCTCCAACTAATGCACAACCGCTGACAGTGGTAAGTATTGAAGACCCAGCTGTCAAGAAAGCTGAGAAGTTCGCCTCCAAAGGCAAAGTGTTGTATAATTTTGTTGGGAAGATCATAGAACATTTGTTTTCAAATCATTGCTTTCGGGCGGATAGAAAACTACCTTGTTGAAGCCAAGTCTGATCATGTGAGTTTACAAAGAAAAGTACTTTCCTAAGAGCGCAGAACATAAAATGCTCACGACGGGTTTGGAGATGAAGTGTGTAAAGTTTTGAATTGGTGGAAGCGGTAATTCCTGACAAAGAAAAGTTCGTTGTGGTAAGAGAATCCTTGAAACATCGAATTCAAGTAATTCAATCTCTTACGGAAGATCTCCACCAAGTGCAGGAAGATGTCGAAGGACATCGTGTTATTCTTGAGAAAGGTATCAAAGAGTTGCCCGGTCAACTTCTTGAGGAGAATCGTATCTTCCTGCCGACCACAGAAATATCTCAGATCTTCAAAGAAGCCATCATGAAATTGATTGATAATTCGGACTTTTCAGAAGCCTCACTGAACGTCATTTGTGATACAAGGCTCACATTGGATACCCTGAAAACGCATCTTGACAGGTGCAAGAAGGTTCACTCATCTGCCATGAGATCGATCACGAGAATTCACACCATTGTGGATTACACTGTTGGTCCAGATGAGAAGTTCGTACAAGAGACCAGGAAGAAATATGAAGACTTCCGCGCCCAAAGCAAGGAAATATGAAGAAGCTTCCTGATCTCCAGTGTTAGACATTTCCGGTGCATCCTTTTATGCATCTTGTAAATATTTCCTGACATCTTATATGTCTTTTTGTAAATTGTAATTACACCAAGCTCGAAAATGTAATCTTTTGAAAACAAATTACACTTTGACTTTGGTCCAAGTTAGGTGAGATCTCCTAAAATCGCTCACCTAACTTTCCTTGATTTCCTGAATTAGTTTCCTAATTTTGTTCATCCCTCTTTCTATATAATATGAGGGATTTCTATTGTAAATTTATCCTTTAGTATTTTGCAACGAAGTGCTGCCCTTTTTGAAGCAGAATTGTGAAACTTTGTGTTCATGCTTTGTGAATGAAATTCGATCAATAAAGAAGAAGATTGCAAACCAGACTTTGTGTTGGATTTAATAATCTTATGAATTGATCTTATTTGGTGGTGATTAGGTGATGGAATTTGAAGGACTCTAAGTAATTTATGCAAACTTTGTGTTGCATCTATTATTTAGATTTGCAGTTGTGTTTTGTTTATCTTTTGGTTGAATAATCTACAAGACTTTGTGCTTGTAATTATTCACGCTCTTTGGATACTATTGTGGAATGATCTACAAGACTTTGCGCTTGTAATTGTTCATGTTGTTCGAGGAATTGCTGCGTCTAAGAAGACTTTGTGCTTCTAACGTGACAAACGATACATTTTTCACAGATCCACCATTGAAAAAGCTACGGAACGACTTTGTGCCTTCGTGAGCTTTCCCTTTTACTTTATTTGATTATTGTTAATTACTTCTAGTATCTCTACACTTTGTTTTGACAAGATAGAGGTATTGGTATTACTGCTAGTTGATCATTTAAAGTTATTAAGAATTGTGAACTTCCAACAGTGAAGCATTGTAAACATCTTCTCTGAAAAAAGAGAGGATGAATGTAACACACCCCCCCCCCACTCCGTAAGTATTGTGTACATTTTGTAATTACTTGTTTGTTTTACTATCGCTTCTGTCAGCAGTAAGAAGGGCGCCTCCCCTTTCCGAGAGGAGAGATTTACATCTCACATAGTTGTGGCTGAAGTCCTAGTTGTGTAATCTATCGAAAAGCTGATTACATAATTTTCACCCAACACACCGCTTCCTCCACCTCCTTGCCCCTACGTGTTCTCCTTCAACTCCTCAATTTGCACACCTTCCTCAAACATAGTAATGACATCACTAGGATTGAGATCTCTTTTGAATTTCTTCGCCTTGGGAAGGACCAGCAGCAAAAAGGCGAGTGTTTTCTCTTCTCCGACGTAGCCTTCATGAGCTCAGTCTCAAAAACACCTTTGCCCTCTCTTTTCTGCATCACAGGAGCAAAGGTATTCGAGACATTGGCAAGGGGGGACGGGCTCTTAGTAGGAATTAGCACCCTCCTAGCAGCAACTAAGGGAGGTAGGAAGGGATTAGGTGCCTCAACAGGAATTTCATCAATAGGAGGTTCTTCGTTATCACCATCAAAGCGGTTAGAATTATCAATTCTAGCAGCCAAAGGGTTATCGTGAGGGTTAAGAGCAAGAGCACAGGGCTAACATCAGACCTTGGTGCAGGGGAGGACTAGCACCCTTCTCTATATTAAGTTGTAGAGAAGACAATAAGTAGAAGGATAAATTGATTCTCTCTCCATGCCTAATATGATTGAGCAAAGGGAAATGGTATGCATGTACCGACATATATCTTCCTTCTAATGTAAAATACCTCATGACAAATAGACTAACCAAAGCATAGGGAGGTGGCAGTTCTAACCTAGCATACCCGTTTTGGAAACGTTTTAGGTTCTCCCCTTCATGCAGGAACTTATCCACGAACTTCTAATAATCAACCCCACTCTTCTTTGCCACTTTAATCCCTTGGTATTGCAAACCAGTTTCTTTCGCTATGAACCTCATTGTAACCTCAAACTTCACCACTCCTATCGCGACACTTCCTTTCCTCCATGAATTGGTAAACTTGGCAGTTAAATTCTCATTGTAACCCTTTAGAGATTCAAAAAAAGGAACCATGCCAACATTTTCAAAAGCCCTCCATAAATCCACATTCTGCTTAAGAGCCTGGCAATTAGGAAGCTTGGTGCACTTCCTTGGGCGTCCCATTTTAACACTGCAAATTCTTTGGCTGCTGCAAGCTATTCCTCATAACCACCCACTTCTTTAGCTTTTTTTCCTTCTTGTAGAAAACATTATTTCTCCAAATAACAAAAAGATTCCATAAAAAATGCGAGATCGAGAAGTTTCTTTTAGGGAAGGGCAACAGCACAATTCCCGGTACCATGAACACATCATTTTTATTACAAGTTTTAAAATCCTCATTTAATTTCATTCCTTGCAAAACTTTACAAATACGGGGAGGGCTGACATTAGGCATATTGACACGATTCGAATTGACAACCCTTTTCAACTTGAAAATCTTCATGTGATCCTCGGTCACCTTGGGAAGGGAAGAATGATTAATTTTACCTCCTAATGAGATAATCAAATACAACACCGTACCCCCAATAACATCATAACTTTGCAAGCCTTTAAACACAACAGGACTCCATGCTTCCCGTGTAGCTTCAACATTTCACTTTGTAAATTGTAATCATTTTCAAACTTTTCATTTAATATCATGTCTCTTAAAGACTTCAGCATATTATTATTTGTCCAGCGGGTCCACCCATGCACCTCAGAGCCATGTTGGCGGAATGGTCAGCAGCTTTGTTGCCTTCCCTATAGACGTGTTGCACCCTGCATTTGGTGAAGTAACTCTTCAGGGCTAGGCACTTGTAATGTCCCCATTTTAGCCATTCGCTCTTCTGTGTCCGATAGCCTATTTCTGGAAGACCATAGGCTAGTTTGAAGCTGAAATTAGGGTTTCCACTTTTAAAGGAGGTTTCGAAGGCTAGCATGAGATGGTTTCTAACACGTCTGGTGGAGCTCTCTAGGTTTTTGGAAATCTTCAGGATGAGGTAACATGCATGACAAGATAATGACATGCATTTCTGGCAGATTCCTTGACAGTCTTGGAGGCTTGCATGTTCGTGTTTTGCAATTTGGATTCTGGATTCCTTTTGGCTTTTCAGAGAGCTTCACGGTGATGTGACATGCAACTGAAACAGAGGACTTTTCTGGACATACTATTTTTAGTAAGTCACGATGGTTGCTCGGTTTGTGCTCAAAATGAGTTTGGAACAACTTACTATTTTTAGCAGTATGCTATTTTTAGTAAGTACTATTTTTGGCAGTGCTATTTTTAGTAGTAGTTTAGCAGTTCAATGCGGTGGCTATTTCTAGCAAGCCAGTTTGAGCAGTTTGGGTCTTCAGCACTTCTGAGCTATTTTTGGCAAGATTGAGCTTGTGTTGGGCATTCTCTTATGGAGGTAAAATATTTAGATATTTTGGTGAAATTTTGGTTAAGGCTTGGAGGACGATTTATTTGAGGAAGTAATAAAGTCATATTTTAATACATTTCAATTGGACGCCTAGCCTAGAGGAGATAATAATATTTTATAATGTATTTTTGCTCTTGTTGAAGTGGGACGTCAAAAGCTAATGTTTTATTTGCATTTTTGATAAAGTAACTCTCCTTTATCTGTGGACACCAAAGACAAGGAGATTAATGAAATTAAAATGAAATGCAAATGCAATTTGGGCACCCAAATGAGAGGGAGATGAAATTGAAATTGAGGAGGAAAAAGCTATAAATAAGAGTGTTAGGCTCTTTGTTTTTCATCCATTGCTTATCATAACAAAACGCTGCTAAAATTATTTCAAAACTCTTGCTTCGGGGAACACATACCTCCTAGCTTATCAGTTTCCATAGTAACAAGACTCACACTCGGCTAGGGTGACTCAACTCGAGACTCGGGACTAGGCGCCTAGACTCGGCACAGACTCGGAAAAATGAAAAACCCTAGAAATTTAGAGACTTTTAAGGATTTAAAACTTGTTTCAAGCACTTTTATTGAATAAACCTTAAAGACACAATAACATCATTAAATAGAAGCAAATTTGATCACATACACAAGTATACATCGATTACATAAGCATAAAGTATACAAATTGTAGCTGAGCTGTTGAAGGAAATAGCACACTTAGATATATAAATATAGGTATACAAAACTCATGGAATATGAAATTCATGACATCAAATGCTCCAAACAAATATGAAATATCAAAACAATAACTACAAGTCTATGGCTCAAAGGAGTTTGCATCCTTCCTACGAAGGCATCTAAGGTGGGCCCTAGATGATGTAGCAACTACAACCATAGTCTCTGCTTGTGACTCCATACCACCCTCACCAACATTAGTTGTGGATGTGTTTGCTCGTGCTTTAGCCTCCTCCTCTTCCATGGCTATAGCCTCAGCCTCTCTATATGCCCGGTCAACCCAATCAAGGTCCTCGTCACTAACACAAGTATACATCGATCATATAAGTATAAACACAAATTGTAGCTGAGCTGCTCAAGGAAATAGCACACTTATATATATAGTCTAAGACTCAAATACATACAAAAATCATCGAATATGAAATCCATGGCATCAAATGTTCAAAACAAATATGAAATATCAAAATATTCAAAACAGTAACTAGAAGTCTACGGCTCAAAGGAGCCTGCATCCTTCCTACAAATGTGTCTAAGATAGGTCATGGATGATGCAACAGCCATAATCTCAAGTATTAGGGCAATTGTCCTAATGGCGTTGAGGGGTAATTCCCTTTGTGGGGGTATAGGCATAGTGCCTCTAGTGGGGTTGAGGGGCAATGCCCCTCACGGGGGTTTGGGGGCAGCGCCCCTAGCAGGGTCAAGGGGCAGTGCCCCTTGCGAGAATTTGGAGGTAGTGCACCCAATGAGATCAAGGGCAATGCCCATTGCGAGGACCTAGGGACAATGCCCCCAGCGGGGCCAAGGGGCAGTGCCCCTTGTGGGGGTTTGGGGGCAACGCCCCTAGCAAGGTCAAGGGACAGCGCCCCTTGCGGGGGTCTAGGGGCAACTCCCCCAATGAGATCAAGGGGTAGTGCCCCTTGAGGGGGTTTTGGGGGCAGCGCCCCTAGTGGGGTCATGGGGCATTGCCCCTTACGAGGGTCTGGGGGAAAACCTTCATGGCGTACATCATTTTGCATTCACAATAAGTAAAAAATAAAACAAGTTTTAATTTTAAATTTTTTACAATTTTCAAACCATGCCTATTGTCGAGTCCTGCTGACAAGATTCGCCTGGACTCGGTGAGTTTGGCGAGTCCACCAAACTCGGCAAGTACAGCCAAGACTCGGCCGAGTCCGAGTCCGAGCCCCCAAGACTCGGCCAGTGTGACTCGACTCGCAACTCGCCGAGTCCTAGCAAGTCTCGTTACTATGTCAGTTTCCTACTTGAGAGATAGTACCTAGCTGGTTTGAGACTGCTTCTTCATCCAGAAGTTGCAGATTGAGCTTCAAGTTGGTTGTTTGATTGATATTTCACATTTTGGTGTTGCTAGTTCGAACTTTGGCTGAAGCACATTTTCACTCATTGCTCCTTGCACAATTTTTTGGTGGTTCTAGGTATTGGACCTATGCTTTTGTCTACCTTGGGCGCCCCTTCTTGCAAAGTTTCAGATTTTATTTTGGAGCCCTTGATTTTATCTTGCTGGTCACCCTCTCTTGGAGGTTGTATCTTGCATGTCATTGCATTGGGAAGCGTGCATTAAATATTTGAGGTTGTTTGTTGTTGTTTATGGACTTGAGCTTGGTCGCCTACCTCCTAGGAGTCATCTGCATTCAGTTTCACATCATTCGGAGTAGTATTGGTGAAGTTACGAGCATAAAGGTGAAATCTACATTTGCTGGTTTGAGTTTTTAGTTTGCTGCAATTTAATATCAGACCTGATATTTCATACATTTTGGTCCTATTTCTTATGTTGGTTAGCTTGTTCTTGTTTGGAGTTCATTTCCTGACATTTGGAGTGCTTTGGAAAGCTATATCTCATTGTAATTTGCAGGTTATACTCATTGTAAGGCTGAAATAAGTAGTATTGATCTAGTCTCTTATATTTTTGCATTTTACTTGTATTTCCCACTCATAGTGGAAGGGACAGGCCTCGCCGTCCATGCTCTTTACTTGTAATTCCCACGATTGTGAAAGAGACAAGCCTCGCTGTCTTACTTTCAGTATTTACTTTCTGTATTGCCCGTTGAACAAGCGGAAGGGGTCGGCAAGCCGCCCATTACTTTACTTTTCATGTACTTGCATTCTTCATCATGCTGATCGACTGAGTCGTCAATCTACTCCCGCTTATTAAGTGGTTGAGTTGCATAATCTTTACTTTTCCAGCATTGTACTTCATTCAGTTTTGGATACTAATGATCCCCGACACTATATGATATCACCTCAACCATCTGGGGTCTTGAGTGAACATTTTTGACATAGGGTTACTTTCAACTACTGATTTGATTATGCTAACGCTGATGGGTGAAATTGTTGAAGAGTTGGTGTGAAAATTTTGAAAAAAAATAAGGGGGTCATTATAGTGGTATCAAAGCCAAGATCCTACCATCCTATATAAAAAAAAGACAGAGTTCAGTTGACAGATGAATGATAGAGAAATCAAATTCTACACCAAAGGTCAGAACTGAGTTCAATATCAACTTTCAAAAGTTCCGAAGATGTTGCATTTTCTGTTTAGGAACCATGAGAAGTCATATTTGATTATGGCTTCTGATGATGAAGAAAGTTTGGCAAGGACACTTTATATGGCAGGAAAAAGACTCGAAAAAGAATTTCAGTCAAGGGAAGATGAAGTGAACACACTTCATTTGCTGGAACAATGTTAGTCAAGTGAAACAATCACCTTCTGAGATAATGCAATTGGCATTACCACTTGCAGTGACCTCTTTGAATCAGCCCTATTGGCTGAGGCATCTTGATGAAGAAACCAAGTTGTTGGTTACTTCTTGCTTCATTGAAATGATAAGAATGGAGGTACCCCAGGTGCCTTATGATGATGAAACCATGAAGATCATTTTAAATATGATAGTGGAGAGTTTTCAAGATTTGGATGAAACTAGAAGTAATTTGTTTCCAAGAAGAGCTACTATATTGAAGACATTTTCAGAACTTAGAGCTTGCATCCTATTGATATACTTGGAGATGCAAAATCAGATTGATCACTTGATCTACTATCTTTTCATATCCACTTGGAGTGAACAAGAAGAGAGTGTTATTGCAGCTATAAAGAATATTTGTGTTCTCACTATTAAGGAGGTTGATGAAATGCCACCAAATGTCCAATCACTCTTTTTGGAAGTATATGAATGTAAAGAAAAGATTTCTCCTATTGCTGATATGTTGTTAAAAGAATTGTTTAATCAATGTGAAGAGAAATTGAGACCCCTTTTGATGAAGACAGTTCAGAATAATGTGGAGATTTCTTTTGCCGAAGAGAAGGATGAAACTTGGCATCCCATGGGTTTTGTAGCAAAATCTCAGGAAGAATCAACAAATGTGCATTTCACCATGAATTCAACAGAAGAGTGCCAAGAAGCAACTAAAGTTTCAGAAGAGCATGAAGACTATCAAATGGACTCACTTGAGTTTTCAGAAAAAGAACCTGTTGAAATGGAGAGAGATGAACCTACAGAGCTGCTATATGAAAAAGAAGATTTCTTTAATCAAGGGGGATGTATGGTAGACCTTCAGAATGATTTATTTGAAGGAAATGCAACTGATGAAGAGTTTGAGGTTGCTAAAAATCTCAAAACAGCAACTAAGTTGGAGCATGTTCATTTTGTTGATGATAATTCTAAATATGAGTGGGATCCTCCCATGCCAAAGTTACTTCAGAATGACTTTGGAACAGATTTTGTTGAGATTGGCATTTCTGATGACAGAGCTAATTATTGTTATAACTCTAGTGTGTTTGACTTAGATCTCTCTAAAGGTGATGTATTAAAGAAAACAACCATTCATAGAGAGCTTGTTGGGCATAATTGTTCAGAACAAAATCAGATATTCATGAGACTATGGGATCCAGGTGTTTTGACACCGAAATGCTTAGAGGAGCAAGTAATGGAATCTTTTGATGAATCATTGCTTGAAGATATTGTTGACAAACCTTCTATTCTGGATCTATGCAGTGAAAAGGTTAGAGAGGAAGCTAATTTTGAAAATCATATCAATGAAAACAAATCAGATAAGTTGATGTTTGATGAGCAAAGCCTCTTTGCTGATTATGATCAAGGGCCTAAAGAGCTGCAAGTTTTGAAGGATAAATTAATGGTTTCAGAAGAGAAAATTGTTAAAGTGTTATCAAGATTTGATAGCACACATCATTTTATTGAAGAACTCTACTCGAAGTTTCAGATTGAAGAGAGACTGAAAGGAGTGGAGGATGGAGTCAGCCTTTCCAAGATGCAAACCATCAAAGAAATATTGGAATCAATAAAGACTGATTATTTGCATTTGCTCTCCGATAGGTATAATGCCATCAAGTTTGCGGAGGAGACCTATGATGCCTATCAAGAGAAGGAGAAAGAGGTTGATAGGCTCTGCCTTGATCTTACCTTAACTCATCATTCTTTATGCAAAGCAGAAAATCAATCACCTATTGCAGCCACACTTGAGGGACAAGAAGTTAATACAAGGATTATGGTGATCAAGCAAATAGTTGAAGGAATAAATGAACTCCATAATGATGAAACATTGCATAATACCAAGGATATTCAATATGTTGATGGTGATTGGAAGGTACATCAAGAGTGTGAACTCTTAAGTTGGGAGGAGAATTTGCCACAAGAATGGATAGTTTGTAGCCATGAGATAGATGTCTTGATTGGTAATAAATGTGGTAATCAACATGTTACATTCTGTGGATCGGCAACTAATGATGGGCATCCACAAGTTGAAGAAGATGTACATGAATTCTATGAAGACACCAATGAAAGGGATGAAGTCTCCACATGGAAAGTGAAGAAGCAAGAAGATTTCAACATATTTGTCAACAAGGTGTTAATAAAACAAGTCATGGTAGCTGCTGGTAACTCCATTGCAATAGCAAGGAGTGAAGATTTAAAATTTGTTACTCACGAAATAGGAGAGGAAGAAGGACTAGAACATGGCGTTTGCACTCTTGTCAACCTTTTCCATTGGTCAAGTGATGCTCTAGCTTATATTAGTCAATTTTGGGAGTTGTATTTGAAGTCATCTTATGTTTCATACTCTAATGATGTTGGAGCTTTCATGGATTGGTTTTAGAGGTGCACTAGAGAAGACGCCAACTTCATGAGTATACACTTGGAGATGTGTTGAGTGTTCTATCTGGTGTGTTGGAGATCATTTCCAGTTGGGTATCCATGCTTGGGATCCTCAACATGGGTTGATGGAGCTAAATACTTGTTGAAAGATGAATTCTTGGAGGGATAAGGATTCTATTTTCAGTTTTTTTGATGTTGTTCCCATCTTTACAAACCATTCGATGGTTCCTTTTTCTCATCAATTGGTAGATTCGAGAGAATTTCGAGCAAAGAATGGTTTAAAGTTGGGTCAGAGTTTCTTGAGAGGATGTTTCTAGCCTTGGACATGAGCAGTTGTGATATTATGGACGCTGATTTCCAGTGTTGCAGTAGTTGTTCAATTCCTTACATGCTGATTTTCCTAAAATCAGACTTTAAGTGGTTCATTCCAAATTTTGTGGGCAGCTGGTACACTCATTTTTTCTCTTCACAATCTCTTACCAATGATATTTTTTGGTCTCAAAAATGGGAAACGATGTTTCATAGTGATTCAAATCAATATTCAATGGTGTTTAAGTTCTTTTCCAATGGATTTCTTTGTGCAATCTCTTGCACTAGTGTTTGGGGCAGCAAACCGTTGTGTGATTTGGTTCGAATTTTTGAGACTTTTCGGAAGAGGTTGGTGGAAGTTTTCAAAAAAATTCTTAAATATATCCGAATTACTCAATGGAGGCATTATACATCCTTGAGGAGTTTTGAGGATGCGGCTGCTATGACTTTGAAAAGAACTGTTTTTTCCTTTGCAAATAGCTATGAAGGAGTCACATTTGCTATTGTGATTCAGTTTGATGCTTTGAGGAGTTATGTTGATATTTTTGATTTGCTTGGATTATTTTTCTTTGTTCCGAATGGTGATGTGACTTTGACATTGCAAATGATAAATCCTCGGAGTTTATTGGGCACGAACTCAATTTCAGTTCCAAATCTTCCATGTTTCAGTTTCAATTTCGAGGCATGTTATCTCCTTAAGGTTGCGGATGGTTTCTGGATTACGGTGCAATGACTTCTGTTTCATGATCGAGTGGAACAGCAGCGACGCCAATTGGTTTTAGAATGGACATGGGACCGGGATCTTTATGTTTGGTGGAATAGTTTTGGAGTGTTGTGGCATTACTTGAGGACAAGCAATTTTGGGAAGAATTATAATGTCCCCATTTTAGCCATTAAACAATACGTGTATAATAGACTATTTTGGAAGCCGTAGAGCTGATGCAGGAAAATTTGAAATTAGGGTTTCCACTTTTGAAATTTGAAGGCTTGTATCGTGGGTTCGGCGCATGTTTGATCAGAACTCTGCGTTTTTTGGAAACTTCAGGATGTATAGATGACAAGATAATGACGGCCATTTTAAGAATTCATGGCGATCTTGGAAGCTTGCATGTTGAACTGTTTATGATTTTGGATTCTAGATTCCTTCTAGGTTTTCAGAGAGTTTGGTGATGTGACATTAACTAAAATGAGAGGAACTTTTAGGACTTCTATTTTATTAAAATCTGTATTTTAGGTTTGTGCTCAAAATGAGTTTGGAACAACTTATTTTTTGGTGTATGCTGTACGTCCCCAGTAGAGCTACTATTTTTTGTGATGCTTTTTTAGCGACAATTCAAAACAATCTTGGTGGCGCTATTTTTTGGCAAGTCGGTTTAGCGGTCTAAACTCCTTGACGCCGAGCTATTTTTGGCAGGACAGAGCTTGTGTTGGGCGTTCTCTTATGGAGGTACAATATTTAAATATTTTGGTGAAATTTTGGCTAAGGCTTCGAGGACGATTTATTTGAGGAAGTAATAAAGTCATATTTTAATACATTTCATTTGGACGCCTAGCCTGGAGGAGATAGTAATATTTTATCATGTATTTTTGCTCTTGTTTAAGTGGGACGCCAAAAGCGAATGTTTCATTTGCATTTTTGATAAAGTAACTCTCCTTTATGTGTGGACGCCAAAGACAAGGAGATTAATGAAATTAAAATGAAATGCAAATGCAATTTGGGCGCCCAAATGAGAGGGAGATGAAATTGAAATTGAGGAGGAAAAGCTATAAATAAGAGTGCTGGGCTCTTCATTTGATCATCCATTGCTTATTACAACAAAATTATTTCAAGAATATATCTTGCTTCGAGGAATGCATACCTCCTAGCTTATCAGTTTCATACTTGAGAGATAGTACCTAGCTAGTCTGAGAATGCTTCTTCATTTAGAGGTTGGAGATAGAGATTCATAAAGATGGCTTCATTTGATATTTTCTAATTTTGGTGAGTTTTATCAGTTTGGGTGATGTTGGTGTGGTACCTGACTGAAGTACATTTTCACTCATTGCTCCTTGCATGATTTTTTGGTGGTTCTAGGTATTGGTCTTATGCTTTTGTCTACCTTGGACACCCCTTCTAGCAAAGTTTCATATTTTATTTTAGAGTCTTGGATTTTATCTTGTTGGTCACCCCTTTCTTGGAGGTTGTACTTTTCCTATACTTGCCTTGGCAAGTGTTCTAAAACATTCCAGACTGCTTGGTGATGTTTGATGGCTTGAACTTGGTCGCCTACCTCCTAGGAGTCATTTGCATTCAATTTCACATCATTCGTAGTATTGGCGAAGTTACGAGCATAAAGGTGAAATCTACATTTGCTGGTTTGAGTTTTCAGTTTGCTGCAATTTAATATCAGACCTGATATTTCAGTCATTTTGGCAGTATTTCTTATGCTGGTTAGCTTTTTCTTGTTTGGAGTTCATTTCCTGACATTTTGGAGTGCTTTGGAAAGCTATATCTCATTGTAATTTGCAGGTTATACTCATTGTAAGGCTGAAATCAGTAGTATTGATCCAGTCTCTTACTTGTATTTCCCACTCATAGTGGAAGGGACAAGCCTCACCGTCCATGCTATTTACTTGTAATTCCCACGATTGTGGAAGAGACAGGCCTCGCCGTCTTACTTTCAGCATTTACTTTTTGTATTTCCCGTTCAACAAGCGGAAGGGGTCAGCAAGCCGCCCATTACTTTACTTTTCATGTACTTGCATTCTTCATCATGTTGATCGACTTAGCTGCCAATCTACTCCCGTTGAATAAGTGGTTGAGTTGCATAATCTTTACTTTTCTAGCATTGTACTTCATTCAGTTTTGGATACTAATGATCCTCGGTGCCATATGATATCACCTCACCCATCTGGGGTCTTGAGTGAACATTCTTCGCGTAGGGTTATTTTCAAATACTGATTTGATTATGCTAACGCTAACAAGTGAAATTGTTGAAGTGTTGGTGTGAAAAAATTGGAAAAATATAAGGGGGTCATTACAGCACTTGTCAAATATATTTTTTAGCTCCCATGGTGGCACAGCCACTCCATTAAAAATATCCACAATGAGCTTAGAATCCCCTTCTATTATAACATTTTTAAAATCGAACTCCTTAAGGGTTTGAAGCCCCCTAACGCAGCCATAGCTTCAACTTTATTATTTGAACAAACACCCATATTCACACCAAAGCTCACTATGCATTCCCCTTTATGGTTTCTTAGCAATCCCCCTGCTCCTGCTATTCCCGGGTTGCCTTTTTAGCACCCATCAAAGTTACACTTTATCCAATCAATTTGAGGACTCCACACAATAGCCATTCTGGTTAGCATCTTAGACCAATTGAGGTTAGCAAGATCCTTCCTTATGCCCCAATTCTACTTTATCCTCATCTCTTTGTAGTTAGGCCTTGCTATGGAAAAATTGTATCTTCCAGCCTCAATATTTTCCTTAATCTGTTTTTTTATAACCAAGCTTACATCCTAGCTGCTTCTCTCCACTTCCTTGAATATCTTGTTATTCCTTTCCTTCCATATTCCCCAAGCAACAAAGGGGGGGACTTGGTTCTAGAGGTCAACAATAACATTGTGGGAAAAAGGACAATTCGACCAGTTTTCTATAAACAACTTCATTGAGTGAGGAAACACCTAGTCAAAGGACAGCAATGACAAGAAGGACCACACCTCTTTGGCGAATTGGCAGTGAAAGAAGATGTGGATGATTGACTCCTCATCCTGCTTGCAAAGGGAGCATCTGTTAACCAATTGGAATCCCCTTCTAACCAGGTTGTCAATTGTAAGAATTTTTCCATGAGCAACAATCCACCAGAAATAATTAATTTTAGGTACCAAGTTCTTTAACCACACCTTATCCCAGAAAAAGTCTCTAATGACATCCAGAGGCTTCACCAATTCCTCATAGGCCTTTTAACCGAGAAATAGCCTAAAGAGCTACCTTTCCAAAGCCATTCATCTTCCCTTTCTCTATCAAACCACTTAGCCTCCCCAATTAGATTGTGCAGCCTCAGAAGGGTCGAGTCCCAATTGACCTGTCTTTGACCTCTCAGAGTATCCCTCCTTAATAGCATTTTCAACTCCTTACAATTAAGTTCATCCATCTCCCAGTTAATATAGTCAGAAACCTTTTTGCCACAAATTTTGGTTAAGCTTTGTTTGAGAGGGTTTAGTTCATCAATTGAGGGCAAGGTAGAAGTCTCAATCCATGGGTCCTTCCAAAAATCAATATTATTACGATTCCGAATTCTCTTTCTAGCCCCCAATTTCAACACATTTTTTAATTTGACAAGGTGATTCCATAAAGCAGAACCACTAGTCAGGTCAGACATAGAGAGAAAACAGCAAGGATTCCTATTCCTCAAGTACTTGGCTTGGAAAATCTTCACCCAGTCTTTAGAGCCTTCAAGGAGATTCCATCCAATTTTAGCAGTTAGGGATTTGTTTAGCAAGGATATTCTTCTTATTCCCAAACCCCCCCCCCTTTTGGGAGTGCACACTTTTTCCCAACTAACCAGGGACAGTTTGTTTTTTTCCTCAATTCCTGACCACAAAAATCTTCTCTGGATCTGTTCTATCTTTTCCCCTATAAAGGCAGGAATTTTGAAGAGAGAGAGGTAGTATATCGAAATATTCTATAGGGAGGCTTTCAACAATTGGACCTTCCTAGCCAAGCTAAGAAGCTTCCCCTTCCATCCAGCGAACTTGTTTTGAACTCTCGCAATCAGCTGATTCCAGTAGTTATTTTCCAACTTCTTGGAGATCAAAGGTAGGTCGAGATAGGCATCAAGTAAGGCAGCTTCTTGACATCCCAAAATTTTCACCACTCTATCCTTAATCTATTGGTCAGTGTTGAAGAAGTATATCTTGCTTTTGTCATAGTTTATACACTAGCTACAAACAGCAGCATAGTCATTAAAAACATGTTTCCAAAGCCCAGCTTCCCCCATCAAGGCTTCCCCAAACATAAGAGTATCATCAACAAATTGTTGGTGGGAATCAGGCATAAGAGAAGAGGTAACTTAAACACCTTTTAAAGCTTTAGAGTCCACCAATTTTTGGCTGTTCCTTCCAAGGACTTCAGCAACAATTATAAAAAGGTAGGGAGAGAAAGGATCAGCTTGCTTAAGACCACGACCACAAGAGAAAAATCCGTGGGGGACACCATTAACCAGAACATAGCACATGAGGGAGGTAACACAAGCAGAGATCATCTTAAGGAATCTTCCTTCTATCCCAAACTTCCTAAGAACAGCAAAAAGAAATGGCCAAGAGACTCTATCATAGGCCTTGGATATATCAATTTTGAAGGCCATCCTTGGTTTCTTTGAATGGTCCACTGAGTGGATAATTTCATGGGTGGAGATGACAGCATCAAGGATGTTTCTTCCCTAGACAAAACCTTTCTAGTTTGGGGCAATCATTTTACCAAGCACCGTTTTGAGCCTTAACACAAGGATTTTAGAGCCGTATTGCAAAGGCTTATAGGTCTATAATCCTTCATAGCAAAGGCATCAGCATTTTTGGGAATAAGGGCTAAAAAAGTGGCATTTGGTTTGTCAAGCAGCCTGCCCGACCTAAAGAAATCTCTAGCAGTATTGAATAGGTTATTTTTGACAACATCCCAGCAGGTCTAGAAAAACGCAGGAGGAAACCCATCCGAGCTAGGGGCTTTAAAAGCACCAAAGGAGAACACATACTTTTTAACTTCTTCCATAGAAACAGCATTAGTCATCATCTTTAAATCAAGATCAGAAATAACTTTAGGGATCACCTCAAGCAAGTCATCATGTACCTGATTTACATTGCCCGGTGCCATATGGTGAGAGGAGAAGTTAACAGCATCCCGAGCAATTTCTTTTTCAGTGATAACCATGGAGCCATCCTCTTTCACAAGCGATCTGATCTTGTTTCTACTTCTGTGTTTCAAAGTGGATTGGTGGAAGAATTTAGTGTTCCTATCCCCTTCAATTAGCCATTGGACACGAGACTTTTGTTTCCAAAAGATTTCCTCCTTTTTGTTTATCTTAAACCATTGAGAGCTGAGGTCTCTTTCCTTAGCACATATCTTGTCATCCACCTGACCAGCCTCCATAATATCCTAAACTTCCTTTAAGTTGTTTCCAAGGTATTCTTTATCTCAAAGATATTACCAAAGGTTGCCTTATTCCACCCTTTTACTCTTTGCTTAATTCTACTCAGCTTTTCCACAAGTCAATACATTGGAGTGCCATTTATAGGTTCCTCCCACCAAGTTTTAACGAGAGCAGCAAAATCCGGGTGGAGACTCCACATTAATTCAAATCTGAATGGGAAAGGTCCCTAATTGTAATCCACATTTCTTTTTAGCACCAAGGCATTATGATCAAAGCCAGACCTTGGTAGAGCAAAAAGAGATAGGAATTGGGAGATATTCCAATTGTGAAATCGAGAAATTGAAATATTCCGAGCCAATTTTTTCAATTTTACAACTCAACAACAAGAATCCGTTAGGGTGAGTTCAATCAAACCAGCAGTTACAAATAACTCGTTGCCAAGAATGCACACTCAATCTCAACAAGAGAGAGGTTGTCATATGGCAAGAGGATCGTCAGTGCATTAAAACAAATTGCAACTGAAGGTAACTCTAACCAAGAATGTGTCCAAGATGGACGAACATATGGTCAGAGGATCTCAAAGCATGCTGAAAGGTAACTCTAACCAAGAATGTGTCCAAGATGGACGAACATATGGTCAGAGGATCTCTACCACTACAAGTGCTGAAAGCAAACTCAACACCAAGTATGTGCTACCCAATCCAGTACGGAAATGAGGCGACCATATGGCAGAGATATAAAGAAATACAATGCAACTTCAGAATGTAAAGTAGTCATTACAAAACATGATAAGCAAGATTAAGAGATATGCTGACAATGCTACTGTTCAGCTTACAATATGAAGAGAAATTGCCTGCCAAGAGCATAGGATTAGAACAATATAGTGTTGCATCAAATAAGAGGACTCTCCTTGCTTAACAAGAATGCCAAGACCAATAACTTCACTCAAAGACCAAACTGATGATTCTGATTTAGATAGATCTGCACTTTAAAATGAAAACCAGCAACCTAACACCACACTAAAATGATCATATCTCTCTCACAACTCATCCTATTGATGTGAAACTAAATGCAATATACCCTAATGATGAAGGCGACCAAGCTTAAACACTGAAAACCCACCAAAAACCCTTCAATCATTTTGCACAAATTCCAAGAAGGTACCAAATGGTACGGCCCTCAAGGAAGGGCGATTTTCCTTAATAAAATTCAATCCTCTTTTAAAAAATCTGAAACTTAACAAGAGTAGGCGCCCCTATCAAGGAAAACCAAAGGATCAATACCTAGAAGGAGAATAAATTTGTTTTCTGATATATGAGTAAAAATAACTTTCAGCTACACAGAAACAGCAACTCCAGAATCTGATATAAAATGCATAAAACACAACTACAAGCAAAACAATGCAACAAAGCAAACCTCACTACAAATTCTCTCACAAGCATACTAAATTCTCCACTAGATGCTATTTCTCAAGCATGAAGTTGAGCCATGGCTAGGAGGCATTCATTCCTCGAAGCAGTCCCAGCACCATTCCGGCAACATAACAATACTTCAAACATAAGATAATCCAAATGAAGAGAAGGAACCTCCTTTTATAGACTGAAGAGAAGATTCCGGAGGCTTCTAGAAATTGCGCCCTAATCCCAAGCTGCTTTTAGGTTTAACTTTGACCAAAACTCTTTCTTCAAAATGGCGTACCTTCCTTGAGAGATATAAATCACTTCTCTTTTTTTAAAATAAAATATAAACTCCTCCAAATAGGCATCCATTTTCCCTTGAGCAAATATAAGCTTTAGAAATATAAAAATATTTCCTTCATGAGAAAATACCCCTCAAAGTCCCCTTGTTTAAAACAACTTTTAAGTTATACCACTAGGCCAAGGGGTATTTTTAAAATAAA
>VDFB02018618.1:0-30694 GCA_007258455.2 Sequoia sempervirens | reverse complement strand
TGGTGGAGTTGAAGGAGTGCTTGGAAAAAATCTCCATGGAGGAAGCTTGCCAAGTTTGGAGAAAACATAAGGTTCTATCTTTCCTCCCTCCATCTTCTTGCTCATTTTGAATGATTGAAGATATAGTTTTAGATTCAATAAAATTCATGGAAAAGCTTTTTAATTTGCACAATTGTAATGGATTTGAAAATAGAAAGAAAATCCAAGAAAGCTCAATGATTAAACTAGATTTGTGTAAACCCATTTCCTTGTTTTGAAATAAGTTTTATTTTCTTGAATTGGGTTTGGATTATTGTTGCTATTTGTGTATGAAATCATGATTTGAGTATGTAGATTTGTGAATTCAACCTTTTATTTCAAAATGGTGTGATACCCACAAATATATATTCAAATATATATTTGTTATTTTAAGAAAATTTTAAATGTTGGGTAAACCCAGAAATCTCTGTTTTACGTTTTGAAAAAACGCAGGAAAATAATATTAATTTTTTTATTTTATTTTGGGTGAGGTGGGAGGTCAAACCCCACCCCACCGCCGCTGCCACCGCGGCCGCCGCCTCGTGGGGAGGCGGGCACTGTGTGCTCTCCACACACAGTCTCCGCTGCCCGCGGGGGGCGGGCATTGTGTGCTTAGCGCACAGGCTCCGCTGCCCGGCCGGTGGGCGGGGCTCTGTGTGTGGAGCACACAGGCTCCGCCGCCATTGCGGCGGGGGCCTGCGTGCCAGGGCTTCGGCCCTTTGTGTTTTTAAAATAAAACAAAAAATAATAATAAAAATAAATACAATTTCGTTTTGTTAAATGTTGGTTATTTTTATTTAACCTAACTTGTGTATATATATAATTTATATTATATTTTGTATATTATATATATAATAATTTATATTGTATATATTATATAAAATTTAATATATTTTAATATATATGAAATTTAAGGAATTTTAGTAGAAGATCAAAATATATTTTATGATTAATCATGAGGATTTAAAAGTATGAAATAATTAGAAAATAAAATATTATTTTATTTGATATACTTTATTCAATGGGAATTTAAATTTAAAGTGTTATAAATTATTTCATTGCAAATAAAATATTATTTATTGGGTATATTTAAATAATGTTAAATGTCAAATTAGAACTTCTAACGACCATGTGATCTTTTTATGATTGCGGAACTGAGGTTAAAGGATGAGCTTATTAGTTAACTTAAATGATTTATTAATCAAGTGATTTATCTTTTATATGTGATCGTGAAATTTAGAGAGAACGGTTGACTTAAATTTTAACCAGATAGCTGCATTATTAACGTGTTTTGAATTATGATGATGGTTACGAGATTTAGAGTAAATTATCTATTCTTTAAATATCTCAATATCATGAAAAGAAATGGGATCAATTGATTGGATAGATGCAAGTCATGAAATCTGTGATTGAATGGATTTAGGAAATCCGAACCATTAGTTTACCTATTGGTCTGAAATGTTTCAGTGCTTAATTATATGCCTTCGATGTTGTGAAATGAAAGTGAATGATTGTGAATCTTCTAGATATGGGTTCATTTATTGTTATGGGTGGTTTACCTGAGTTTATATGATTGTTGGCTTTAAGTCATTTCTTGTTGATCATGTAAGTCTTCCAGCAATGTTTTCTTGAGATGATGCTATGTCTCTTATGTTTTGCTTTGGCTATCTTGGATTATGTGTGAGTTAAGCTCAAGTGGTTACCTGGTTCTTTGAACGGGTTGTGTGACCTTGTGATTCTTGGTTGAGTCGAGTTTTAGTTGTTATGTGGATTTCATTATGTAGTCAACCTGGTGTTAGCCCTGGGTAGTGCACGTGTTGGTTACAAGTTTTGTACATCTGTAGTGATGTGTTACCGGTTGAGGTGTTTGATTATTTGTGATAAGTGTTAGTGCATTGTCTACCCTTGGCATGTGGTTGAGTTTTGTGTTGTCGATAGGGGAGTGGCTTTCAAACGAGCGCCGGGCCCAAAGTGGTTCCAGGATAACTCATTTGAGAGTTAGTTAATTAAGTGAAAATTAAAATAACTTACTAGGGAGAGAGTAGCTTTGAACATTAATAAGATAATTTAGCCTCGCTCATTGGCTCAAGGGCTTGTACGAGACATGAGATGAGTCAGAAGGCCCGAATGGCAAGACTACACCGCCTTTACAGAGAGCACCCATTCACCGGGTATGCCTGGAGTCGGTTGAGGTTTCCAGGATATCCCTAGAGGGGGGCCGGGACCTAGGAAGACTAGCCAGGAGATCCCATGCAACCCTTGCAATGACACTCCTCCTATGACAACAGTCGGTATGGTGTTGTACCGTTGGTTTATTTTGTGCAGTGATTGTACTCGATTTTGTACTCTGGAAGCATTGTAATCATTGATGTTAAGTGATGTGGTTTATGTTCTGGTCTCACCAGTTCATGTGTTACGCGCCTAGGGGTAGTAGATGGTCTCGGTTCAGGGAAATCCTTGTTACTATCTCCTAGCAATGTGAGGAGGGCCTTTGGTTCCAATGGTCGGGTGGCGGCATCTTCTCATATTCTTCTTCTTGTTCGCATGCTCGTGGATTTGGAGAGCCTGTGGGAACTGGGGTTCTTCTCACGCCTTTTCTTAGTTCTTACGTATTTTATTGCCCCTCAGCTATTATCGGAGGGAACTCACTTGTAATCATGTAGTTATCACCCCACCGGGAATGAGTAATGTAACCTTATTGTTTAAATGTTAAATTGGAATCTTGAGGGAATTTTATCCTTGTTGTAATTTTATCTTGCATGGAATGTATGTTATCTCATTTCCTTAAGTGCTTAATGTTTCAGTTTATGTTAATGTTATTTGATGTTGGGTTTGTTTTTAAGTAATCTTTGTCTCGTGGCCTTAGAGGTTGTTGGCAATATGTATTCACCTTACATGTTTTTGTACTTAAACAAAAAAAATTGGTACGTTTAAGTAGTGAATTGTAACTTCCTCTAGGGTTGCGTGGCGGGGCATTACACATGGTATCAGAGCCTAGGTTTAAACACTGGGAACTCTGGGATTATGTTGGACCCATTATGTTGTAAGTTGTGTAGGTTTATACTCTGGGCACTATGAGCCCATTGTATTGACCTAGTTGTTTTTCTCTTTCATGTGGGTTTCCTTTTGGGTTGATTTCTCTTGTTTGCCGGAAGTTGTCATTAAGTGGTATAGGTCCAATGGTGCAGGAAACTAGTGGAAAGGATAGGATCCTCGGTGTAGTGCGCAATGCACCGATATCCTTTCTATTGGAAGAACGCATTATGGACGATTGTGTAGTGTGTGATTTGGATGTGTTGTGTGTGGTGGACGACGATCAGTTTTTTTGGTATTTCCACCCTTGCATGTCTTTTGTTGAGTGCTATTGTGAGGGTTAGGCTCGCAAGCCTACCAAGAGGTGTGTTTTGTTTGGCTTCCTTCTTGTTGCTTGGCTCTTTCGTTGTGTAAAGGATTGAAACCCTTGAGTGGTTCTTGAGTGTGGTTGTAGTGTGTTCCTTGGGTGTGGATTCTCTTTTGGAGTTTTGTTGTTTCCTTCTCCATGCGAGTATCTGATGCATGTTTTCTTGTGCTTTACCTCATTATGCAAGTGATTGCGGGAGTGACCCCTATGTGGTTTTGAAGTTTCTTTTGCATGTACATTTTATTGAGATTATAAATATGGTAATGAAAATGATTAATCATGTTGTTAGTTCATAGAGTTTGTGCATGCTCTCTTATGATCGATGCACTTGTGTGAAAGTGGTTGTGTGACGATGAGACCATGTTTACAATAGTGCTTATGTTAGAATTGTAAATTCTCCTCTCTCCTTCCCTCTCTCCTCATCGGTGTAACGAATATGCTTGTACTTGAGTGTGTGATGTATTGAAACCCAATTTTATGAGGAAATGTTTAGGTGTTCATGGCAGTTGTTTTATTAAGATCAAGCCTTGGGTAAAGGACCTAAGTCCCCAAGTGGCATTCATAATCATGGAAACGTATAATATGAATAGAAAACCATTTTGTAGTATGTAAAAGTGTAGAGAAAATAAAGGATTAGTGAAACCATAGTATGAAAATGATAATTGCATCATAGGTACATCTTTTTGGTGAGGCCTATAGTCCCCAACTTTATTGTTAAGTTTTAAGAAATCATGTAGATGTTAAATTCTTGTACCTAGATTTAAAATGCAAGTGTTAAACAAATGTTGAAGTGATAATGTTGCATACCTTGTCTGGAGTAAACTTGTAATGATATTGATTTATGTGTGATCTTATGGAGTTTGTAATAGGGGAACTTGCAGGCTTCCAGGAGTAAGCCTGACCCTAGGGGGGAGGATATAACACCCCTCCTTTTTGTGCTCTGTTAATCAGGCAATGTTTTACTATGTTATGCTTTGAATTTACGTGAATAATGATGCTTTATGCTTTGGATTATGTTAATGAAATGTTAGCTTTGTTAGTTAGTGATATTAGCCGCAAGGACTGGGTTGTATCACTCGCTTATGAAAGTGCCCTACTACCCCAGATTCTCAAATGCAAACCGGATCATATTATGTATATATGCACGCTCAGAGCATAGCTCTTTTGTTGCAGGTTGGCAGGTACATGACATCAATCCACCGGTTTCCAAGTCCGAAAGGTCCATTGACCAACAAATTAATTGGGAGATAGTAGCTAGGTTTTCCGGAACCAAGCCATCACCCTAGTCATAAATACAAGTATTGTCAGTCAGATCGGCTTGTTTTAACTTGGTCAGTTCCCCTCGAGTGTTTATTTAATCTCAAGTTTAAAGTTTATTAAATGAATTGCGTAGTCTAATTAATGATTAAATGTGTTTAGTTGCAAGCTAAAAGTGATTAAATAGCTTTTGGAAATTATAAATGATGAATGTTTTGTCTTATTGAGATGTCGGAAAATTAGTGATTAATTAATTAATTTAATCGAATTAATAAAATAATCTAATTTTGAATTAGATTTATTTTATTGATAATTTGAATTAATTGTGTGAATTAATTAAATGATCCCTATGAATTAAAAGTGTGAAAGATTTAATTCTTTTGTTGAAAATAAAATGCTAAAATATTTTGAATTCAAATTGGAATTAGAAATGGTTTAAAGTTATTAAAAAAATTCAAATGTTTTCTTATGCAAGACTTTGGGGTAAAAAGGATATTTCCTGAAATAGTTGACTATTTTGGGGAAAGATATTTTGAAGAGTTGAATAGGAATTTGAAATTGAATTTAGTTTGAATTTTGAAAGTGAGTTTTCATTTTGGATTGGAATTTAATTAGAATTAGAATTTGAATTAGAAGTTGAATTTGAATTTGAATTTGGAAAGTTTGGAAAAATGATATATTTTTAGTTAGGGTTTTCTTTCAAGCTCTCCATGGATTCTTGGTTTTGGAAATTTGGGTGGAGAGGCTTGGAAGAGGCTAAGATGGTGGAGTGGAAGGAGTGCTTGGAAATCTCCATGGAGGAAGCTTGCCAAGTTTTGGAGAAAACATAAGGTTCTATCTTTTCTCCCTTCATCTTCTTGCTCATTTGAATGATTGAAGATATAGTTTTAGATTCAATAAAACTCTTGGAAAAGCTTTTCAATTTGCACAATTGTAATGGATTTGAAAATAGAAAGAAAATCCAAGAAAGCTCAATGATTAAACTAGATTTGTGAAAACCCATTTTTCTTGTTTTGAAATAAGTTTTATTTTCTTGAATTGGGTTTGGATTATTGTTGTAATTTGTGTATGAAATCATGATTTGAGTATGTAGATTTGTGAATTCAACCTTTTATTTCAAATTGGGGTGATACCCACAAATATATATTCAAATATATATTTGTTATTTTAAGAAATTTTAATTTGTGTAAAACCCAGATATCTCTGTTTTTTTAAAAATTATTTGGGAAAATGCAGGAAAATTATTAATTATTGTTTTTATTTATTTTTGTGGGAAGGTGGGAGGTCAAACCCCACCCCATCGCCGCCGCCACCGCGGCCGCCGCCCGGCAGGGAGGCGGGCACTATGTGCTCTCCGCACACAGTCTCCGCCGCCCGGCAGGGAGGCGGGCACTGTGCGCTTAGCGCACAGGCTCCGCCGCCCGGCCAGTGGGCGGGGCTCTGTGTGTGGAGCACACAGGCTCCGCCGCCAAGGCGGTGGGGGGCCTGCGTGCCAGGGCTTCAACCCTTTGTGTTTTTAAATTAAAACAAAAATTAAATAAAAATTAAATACAATTTCGTTTTGTTAAATGTTGGTTATTTTTATTTAACCTAACTTGTGTATATATATAATTTATATTATATTTTGTATATTATATATATAATAATTTATATTGTATATATTATATAAAATTTAATATATTTTAATATATATGAAATTTAAGGAATTTTAGTAGAAGATCAAAATATATTTTATGATTAATCATGAGGATTTAAAAGTATGAAATAATTAGAAAATAAAATATTATTTTATTTGATATACTTTATTCAATGGGAGTTTAAATTTAAAGTGTTATGAATTATTTCATTGCAAATAAAATATTATTTATTGGGTATATTTAAATAATGTTAAATGTCAAACTAGAACTTCTAACGACCATGTGTTTTTTTTTATGATTGCGGAACTGAGGTTAAAGGATGAGCTTATTAGTTAACTTAAATGATTTATTAATCAAGTGATTTATCTTTTATATGTGATCGTGAAATTTAGAGAGAATGGTTGACTTAAATTTTAACCAGATAGCTACATTATTAACATGTTTTGAATTATGATGATGGTTACGAGATTTAGAGTAAATTATCTGTTCTTTAAATATCTCAATATCATGGAAAGAAATGGGATCAATTGATTGGATAGTTGCAAGTCATGAAATCTATGATTGAATGGATTTAGGAAATCGGAACCATTAGTTTACCTATTGGTCTGAAATGTTTCAGTGCTTAATTATACGCCTTCGATGTTGTGAAATGAAAGTGAATGATTGTGAATCTTCCAGATATGGGTTCATTTATTGTTATGGGTGGTTTACGCGAGTTTATATGATTGTTGGCTTTAAGTCGTTTCTTGTTGATCATGTAAGTCTTCCAGCAATGTTTTCTTGAGATGATGCTATATCTCTTATGTTTTGCTTTGGCTATCTTGGATTATGTGTGAGTTAAGCTCAAGTGGTTACCTGGTTCTTTGAACGGGTTGTGTGACCTTGTGATTCTTGGTTGAGTCGAGTTTCAGTTGTTATGTGGGTTTCATTATGTAGTCAACCTGGTGTTAGCCTTGGGTAGTGCACGTGTTGGTTACAAGTTTTGTACATCCGTAGTGATGTGTTACCTGTTGAGGTGTTTGATTATTTGTGATAAGTGTTAGTGCATTGTCTACCCTTGGCATGTGGTTGAGTTTTGTGTTGTCGATAGGGGAGTGGCTTTCAAACGAGCGCCGAGCCCAAAGTGGTTCCAGGATAACTCATTTGAGAGTTAGTTAATTAAGTGAAAATTAAAATAACTTACTAGGGAGAGAGTAGCTTTGAACATTAATAAGATAATTTAGCCTCGCTCATTGGCTCAAGGGCTTGTACGAGACTTGAGATGAGTCGGGAAGGCCTGGAATGGCAAGATCATTATCTCTTTATGAGAGATAATCGATTCTGCTCTGGTATGCATGTAAATGGGAGTCGGTTGAGGTTTCCAGGATATCCCTAGAGGGGGGCCTGGACCTAGGAAGACTTGCCAGGAGATCCCATGCAGGCTTTGCGATGACACTCCTCCTATGACAGCAGTCGGCATGGTGTTGTACCGTTGGTTTATATTGTACAGTGATGGTACTCGATTTTGTACTCTAGAAGCATTGTAACCATTGTGTTGGGCGATGCGTTTATGTTCCGTCTCAGCCAGTCTAAGTGTGCTAGCATGCTGCCTAGTGGTGGCATTGCCTGCCCAGGTCCTTGTTACCATCTCCCTAGCACGGAGGGAGGGGCCTTTAATTCCATCGGGTGGCTGCATCTTCCGCTGGTTCTTCTTCTTGTTCGTGCGTTCGTGATTTCCAGTTGGAGAGCTCGTGGGAATCAGTTCTTCTCATGCCTTTTTCTCTTAGTTCTTATTGTATTTTATTGCCCCTCAGTTATTATCGAGGTGGAATTTGTACTTTGTAATCATGTAGTTGGATTTACCTCATTCGGGGAATGAGTGATGTAACCTTATTGTTTAAATGTTAAATTGGAATCTTGAGGTATTTAATATCCTTGTTGTAATTTATCTTGCATGGAATGTATGTTGTCTCATTTCCTTAAGTGCTTAATGTTTCAGTTTATGTTAATGTTATTTGATGTTGGGTTTGTTTTTAAGTAATCTTTGTCTCGTGGCCTTAGAGGTTGTTGGCAATATGTATTCACCTTACATGTCTTTGTACTTAAACAAAAAAAATTGGTACGTTTAAGTAGTGAATTGCAACTTCCTCTAGGGTTGCGTGGCGGGGCATTACAGTGTTCTCCTACCCACATGCATTTCTTCTTTAGAGCCCTACATGGCTACCACTATGCTTGCATTTCCTTGTTTTTATTAAGCAACAAAAGATGAATTTTTTTTTTTTCTTACACATAGATGCATTGCTTGAGTCATGGTGGGTTTAATGTTAATGATTCATTCTCTATCTGTACATTACCTCAAAATGCTTGCACTTGGACAACATGATGCTTCTATAGGAAATGACAACCTCACTACTATTTGTTGTAACTTTTCTACATTTTCAAACAAGCATGGGACACTAGTTCCCTTCACCATATAGAAGCATCAAACACTCATTTGTAAACCCTCTTTTTGAATTCTCTCTTTCAAATTTGAACCATATCAATATAGTGAAACAATGCATCATGAATACATGCCTTCTATAATGTTGTTTATATGGAAAACATCGCCTCTTTAAAACTTTGTATACACAGATCTTTGATGATCACTACACACTACACAGATAGTCAATACTGGCTCTCTTCCTCTTCATGTTATGACTCCAACAATTCATCTCTATTGTTTCTTGTCTTTTTCACTTTCAATACCTTGAACTCCTTTCAATTTTGATGAAGTAAATGATTTTTTCCTCACCATTATGGTTGTGTAATGAAATCTTGATGACCATTCCACCCTACTATTCTTTTTGAAACATATAATCCTCCTGTCCACTTATGTATAGACACTATTTGTAAGATATCATGTATATGAGGACACCTCCTTGTAGGATATCAAACATTATAAAAAGCATAAAAAAAATACTTACTTTGCTTCCCTATCAATTGTTAGTAGCATATGCATGAAACATGGCAGCAATAAGATGTTATAACAACACTATGTAATCAATTGATGATAGCATGACACTACTTGTATGCAAACATAAATCTCTAATGAAATATAGTGCAATTCATTTTTGTTTTACATATTTTTGAGAATTCAAGAGGATTCTTTGCTCATCTATGATTTTCACTTTCATTGCACTTTTGAATTTGATTGTCATGAATGGGAAATGGGTTAAATTCTCTTGCATTTTCTTTATGAACTATCTCCTTCAATTGAATGTTTCCTTTCTCAAACCCCTTTCTAAGTTAAGGGGAAACATGCTAGGATCAACCCTTGTGGGAGCCCATTTTTGCACCACATGCTATAATAACTTCAAAAATGGATCAACAACATGATTTCTCCTATACTTGTACAATGAACAAACATGTTAGATGAAAAAATAGTGAAGCTCAATGCTCCTATGATATTTTATTTTTTCAAGCTCTCTCGCATACTTATAATGTTTATTAAACTGATTCAATACATCATAGGTAATGTACTATATTTTTGTTGATAGAGCACATAGTAAGATTCATATCCAAATCTCTAAAAAATTTCCTCATCATGATGTAGGTTCATTCAAGATTGGGAGCAAGGATGGATTAGCTACAAGGAAGATCAACATTGAATACGAACAAGAAATGATGGATATGTTTTTCATTATATGCTTCTTTTCCTTTATTAATCTTCAGTTGTATAGTTCATTCCTTATGATGTGTTAGTTTAGCTATTCCCATGGCTTGTGTGGGACACTTGATCTCTATTTTCTTTCCAATGAATATGAAAATCAACATTTTTGTAATCTTGTGCAATTTTATATATCTCTTTTTAAAAATGTATGCAACATTGTGAAATGAAAAAATCATTACAAAATCGAATGAAAGCAATATTATTTTATCTCATGTAATCTCTTTTATGTTATAAAACACTAAATGGAAAATTGAATGCTTTCCTTTATTGAAAAACATTGCACAATAAAGCTGAACTCTTTTTCTTTTAAACTCCAATATATGTAATGGTTAAGCAAAGGAAAAATAAATTAAAATCTTTCACCTAAAAATGAACATAAGTTGTTTCAACTATGCCAATTTGAGTTGTAGGTGAAAAATTGGTAACAAAAAATCATGCTTAATTTGAGATATTCAATGTACCATCATAAATTGTTACCCTTGACAACTTCATACTAGTTTTTTTCTCACCCCTATGTGCTTGGACCTAATTGTGTAGCTAATTTCCTAATTATGCATTCCATGGCCCATTTTAAACATTTATACGAAAATCAAATGTGAAAGATCAAAGTATACATTTAATATTTTCCCCCAATGCTTTGGATCTTGAAAAAGGAGGGATCTAATCTCGGGTGCACTATGCCCTAGACCTCTTAAGTTGGCCCCAAATTTAAATATATCAGCTTCAATAATTTATTATTTGAAATTCAAAACCTAATTTTCAGGTATCAAGATTTATTTTTTTGGAAATTAGAAGAGTTGCATATAAATACGTAATATTTTTACCATTATAAAAAATGTTAAAAAATGAGAAGGAACAAGAAAAATTGAAGAGAAATTATTATCAATTCAAGAGAAGTCAAGAGCATAATTTTTAGAATTATTTCATCATTTCATCATTCAAGAATTATGTCAAGTTTTATGTGAGTTTTTTCATGTATTTTCATGCATTTTATTTTTGATTACTAACACTTGTAGGCCTTCAAATCAAATAATTTCAAGTTTCAATTGATCCTTGAAGGTGATGAGCATGACTTTAGTCCATCAAGGAGATCATTTTTTAATGATGAGTCGTAGAGAATTTTCAATTCATTACTTGTTATTATTTATCCTTTATCCCTCTAAATGATACACTCTCTTTAATCATCAACTTTTCCATTGTGGAGGTAGAAATACCAACACATGGTTTAACTAAGGAAAACCCCTATATGGCACAACCCTTCCCCTCCCTTCATGTGTGTAGGTTGTAGATCTAAAGGTGAATTGGAGAGATATTGAAGGTCATTCATTCACTAAACCTAAAAGTTGATAAGATAGGGAATTTATATTTTCCTAGTAACAGAGGAAGATTTGATAATGAAATATGGAAGAAGAGAGCTACAAACTAGGCACTTTGGGACTACAAAAACATTTTTCAGAATTAGTGTTTCAATCATGGATGCAAGGAACCATAGACCAACAAAAATTAGCTCAAATTCACAAGGTAAGTATCTTTGTGTTAGCTCTCCTCATTTTTGGAACTTAAATTTGTTTATATACATTCAGCTAGTAATAAATTGTAACATAACACTTCATTTTCATAGTCTACCTAGTTACATCATTGCATCACATCAAAAATAAATTTCCAACTCCCAACCATCTAAATTTAGATCCAAGGGTAGATTGGCTCATATTTTAAATTTTTATTAAATCATTAAAAACACTTGGGATATTTGATTCCCCATATGTTATGCTCCATCTTTCAAAAAGGCATTGATTTTAGTGAGTAGACTTGGGATCACCATTTCGAACATAACATTCAAAATAGTTCAATAAGAGGTAGATTGATTTCTATTTTCTTGATCTATTCAAATATATAGTATCTTATCTTATTGACATCATTTTGATCTAGATGGTTACCAATCTTACAAGGATAAATCAAATTTTACAAGTTATTAGATGATGGAATGATAAATCTTAGCATTTTAGGATTATTACTTATATCTGGGTCAAGGGGAATGTGAAATTATTTGGTGTTATAGAAGATGACAATGGATCCTTTGGTTTTCTATTTTGGAGAGCATAATTTGTAGTCTACTAGTACTACTGAAAATCTTGGCCTTCATCTACTTATTAGCCTGGCTCACTTTTCATGTCATAGGAACATTCATAACTATAAAGAACCATAGAAAATGCATAACCTCTAGGAATGTTTTCCATCTTAGAAGATGTAGAAAAATCATTTTCTTCTATATTTAAATTATCTCTTCTAAAAATATTAGATTCTATCATAAATTGCAGGCAATCAAGTTTGGCATCGAAGATCGTACTATGAATATTGCACCAATTATTAATAGTGACATCCATTATAATTTACCATTTTCAAGGCCTTGTCTCATTCTATTTGGAATTTTCTATTGGAGAAGACACTCCATTATTTGATTTGGCATTCAATGCCTTATTCAGTGTTATAGCATTATAACTTTTATTTTGAAAGTATAATTTCTATTTATTTAAATAAGTGACTTATATAGTTATTTTTCTTAATTGAGCTACTATCTCATAGATTCTTCATCTCATTCTTAAAATTTAATAATTATTTTTTAAACTAGGTGCAAAGAACAAAGATTGATTTCTATCAAAATGTATTTTAGATATGACTAGTCTAAGATGAAGTACAATGGATTGATTCAACCCTTGATGATTCAGACTATGTATATGATTAAGTAATGATGTATTTCATGAAAAAATATAATCTATTTATGTATTTGGTTAGGTTCTTGGATTTCCTACGTTTTTTATGGGTTCATGACCTAGTGTCATATTTTTTTGTTTAATTTTTCAACTTCAACATATGCTTCTAAAAAATTAGCCACTATTAGATGTTTTCTTCTTATGAAAATTGAGGTTAATGGATCTAGTCCATTGTAATACACTCATAATAAAACCTTTCCATTACGGTGCTGGCAAGAAGTTGAGTCCAGTTTTTGGCCAAAAAGTGGAAGTGTTCTCCCTGATTTTTTAGAATTTGACACATTTCACCTTAAAATTTGAAGCACTTAGAGATGGAATCTTGGAAAAAGTCACTAATCATAAAATGTAGTACTCAGAGTCTAGTTTCAAAATATGTAATTTATTTCAATACCTAGATATATAAATTTATTTTCAATAGGAATTTCTTAAAACCACAGTTTAAAAGTCAATTTTTTCTACCATACCATGCATGTGTACACCATCCATCTTTTGACCTGAATAATTGTATTTTTACAAATCCTTTTGTGAAAAGATTAGTAACTCATTGAAGCACCTTTTCAATATTTCTTTGTAGTTTTTTATTGAATATTTTTTAGTTAAATTTTTATTGGCCATATTTATTGTTTTGAAAAATCATGTATGTCACACATAAGATGACCCAAACTTATTATTATTTTTAAAATTGAAATGAATTTTTTGAAGTACATTTTCATGCAAAGCCTAGGTTGAGGTCCCCAATCCTTTTCCTAAACCAAAAAACAATCCAAAAACTTGACCAAAAATTTAAATTTTAAGAAACAGGATCTTGTTTTGTAAATCAGGATCCTGTTTCTTTTTATTTATTATCCAAACTGTTGAAAATGAAATGGAATCCCATTTTATAAACATGATCATGTTTCTTTTTTGACCATTTTTTATTTATACTGGAAAAATGTTATTGTCAATTCTACAACTTGAAATGTATGGCCAACTATGACAATTTCACCTAGCTTCTATCAATTTTTGTCTTTACAGGTATTCAACTTGCAATTTGAATTGAATTTTTGAAAGGAGGAATCATTGGAACAATTTTTTTAGTGGAATTGTGTTCATTTTATACTTTTTTTGAGGTTCAACAAAAGAGAAATACTTTCACTATTGACATTCATTTGTGCTTGAGAATTTTATAATCATGGGTTCACAAGCTTGTAATAAGAGGAAATATATGAAGGTATTTACCGTTGAAGAAATTGAAGCAATGAGAGAGAAAGAGGAAAAAAGGAAAAGAGATAGAAGAATGAGGATTTGATCAATGAATGAAGCATCCAATTCCACAACTATCGAAGATAAAAACATTGAAGAGACCATGGCCATAGACAATGCTAATTTGTAAGAGGTGAATTTGGAAAATAATACAATTATACAAAATAGTCCTAGTATGTCTTCAAATCCCCCTTTCAATGATATGGAGAATGTTTCAATAAGCACAAATCTAGGTATGTCTTCAAATACATATTTTAGTGAAATGGAAACTTTTTTTGTAGAAGTTTTACAAGATGTTGGATTTAAGGATGTTGCCATTAATAATATTCTTAGAGAAGAAGATTTTATACAAATTTTTGAAAATAAAATTGAAAATGAAAATCCAAGATGTTATGTTGAAAATGAATATATATATATATATATATTTTAAATTGAAAGTGATGTTTTGGATAATATTCCTAGTAAGATTTCTTAGAGACAAATAATAATGCATGTCAATCGATTATACAAAGAATTATTTTATCAAAAAAAAAAATCATTTCAATTTCAACTAATGATGCAATTGATGAGAATCTAGAAAATGAGAAAAGTAATGAAAAAGTTAGGCATTTTAGTTAAACCAAGAAGAAAATATCAATCACTAAAATATGCTATGTATATTGTTGCTAGTGCCATTGAGTCTATTGGGAAAAATAGTCAATCTAAATATAAGAATGCAACAAGAAGAGCTATAAATGTTTCTATAGTTAATATAGTAACTTCGAATAAAAAAATAGTAAGCAATATTATTGAAATTCTAAAAATACATCCTAAAACATTTGTAAGAGCAACAAAAAGAAGATAGTATACAAAATGATCCAATCAACCAATGTTGGAGTTTTAGTGGTTGACTCTTGAGGTTTAACATGAAAATGAATGTTGAAATCAAATATTAGATTGAAAAATATTGGCATGATAATACTAGGGTATCACCTAATGTTAGATGTTTTAAAATTAGGAGTGGGGTCCAAAGTTCATGATCCTCATATAGAATACCTACTAGATACAACACAAACTCAATTTAATAGAAAATTTTGTTGTGATTTAGTGTTACCTGGTAATATTAAAATAAGTCAAAGGTATTTTGAAAACTATAAACCTTGGTATGTAAAAGTTAATAAACAAAAAATATCTTGTTGTTGCAAAACACATGTTCAATTTCATTATAATTTTTATGATGTTTTTTGATATATATGGTGTAATTTACATACTCACATGATTATGTAGAATGTGGTATTAATATGCCACCTAAAAAATTAAGGGAGTTTATATCAAGTTTATTTTGTGAAAGATATAATGGGAAATTATTTTATTTAAGTTCATGTATTTCTAGACAATGCACCAGTTGTGGCAATATTTCATTCTTAAGAGTTTGTATGCGTGAAAGTGTTGATAATAATTTTGGACAATAATTAGTGGATGTTAAAATATTTAAGAATGTTGTCTATTCTTTAAAAGATAGAAAAATTAGAAAGCATTGTGATTTAATTATAAAAAAAGTTAGTGTACATGCATTCATATCAGAATTTAAGAGTTAGATTGTACCAAAATGTGTCAAACACTCTCTGTAGAAGTGGAAAAACAAACTTCATAGTCCCCAAGAATCACCTGCAAGCAATCACCTATCACATGTAATATATATTCAAAACAAAAAGAAAGAGATGTTCTATAAACTCTCAGAGAAAAATTGTGCAAGCAAAAATCAGCATTCTCAATTATTGAAAGCAATTGTTTTATAAATAATACAAAAGCCTTAAAAAAGACAATGATGCAATAAAAAAAGACCCTAATCTTATCTTGAGCAAAAAGAAAACTCAATAAGATAAAGATAAGAATTAACCTAGGAAATAAAATATGCCTAAGTAAACTTATGCTTAAGTGTAATTAAATAATTAATTACACCAACACCCCACCATAAGTGCAACTTAAGGAGAAACAAATTATTATGCAAGAGATGAGTCCTGGCAACAAGGCCTAATTAGGTACTCATTTACAAATGCAATGATGAGGTAGAGAAGGAAAAACCCATTGGGACAAAACCCCCCCCTACAATGAGATGACTGTTGCAAAGAAGCACTAGAAGAACACTGTGGAGTAACATTGGAACTGCAATCCGACAAGCAAAGATACTTCTATCTACAAGAAACTAAAAATAGAATCATAATGTGACAACAAACCTAATGCCACAGGAAACTGGAAAACTCACAAATTAGAACAACCTTGGAATCTGTGAAGCAACAGTAGATGAAAAAGATGCCCCACCATAAGAGGGAATGATAGGATGAAAAAATCTGGAAGTTGTGTGTCTATCGATGTCGATGCCAAACTGTAACTAAAACTGCTCCATGAGAACGATACCATCAAGATTTTGGAACATTAACCATAAAAACATGGCCCTCAAACTGAGAAGGATTTGAACCAATGCGGATCAATAACCATAGACTCTCAATTTTAAGTGTGAACCAATGCGAACCAAAAATGTTTCCAGCTAAGCAAGATGAGGCCAAAAGAAACAACATAATCCAAATAAACTCACACGAGTTGTCACCAATATGAAAATGAGATGCAAAAAACCCCCCCTTGATGGAACTTTATAGTAGTTCATTTATTACAATTCCCAATGATTGCAAAAAGAGAGAATGCAAAACATGCATAAACTATAGGGAAAATGCAAACCTAGTGCATGAAAACAAAAATGAGTGCATGCAAAAACTAGTGCTCACATCTGCCTCTATGATTAAAAAGGACCTCAAATATATGTAGAGGTTGAAACCAACTTTTTGATGATATCTCATTTGTGAAAATTAGACACCATGGCCAAAAGTTATGATTTTTTAAAAACCTAAATTTAGCCTACATGAAATGGGTTTTCTAGCAAAAACATTTACTTCTGATTTAATTTCTGCAAAATCTATTGACAATGAGTGGACAAAAATAGAAACCCAACAATATTTTGAACCTAAGAACAAAACCCATAAATTGTTTTTTGATCCAGCAAGTAGAAGATGAAAAAATAAAAATTTTAAACCTTCAACCAAGAGAAAACTGACACGCGCCAATTTTTGTACTACAATTTTCTCCAAATCCGTACAAAATATCAAAAATATAAAAGATACCCAATTCAGATCTCGACACTGGCTACAAAACACAGAAATCATTTTTCCTACAACTTAGTGGAAACTAGATTCCTGAAGAAAAAATGAAAAATAGCTTCAAACCCTTATACAGAAAAAGACATTGTGAGAGAATATTGTCAAAACACGAACAAGCAGCAATAGGTCTGGAGCTCTGATACCATGTAGAAGAGGAAAATCCAACTTCACAGTCCCCAAGAATCACCTGCAAGCAATCACCTATCACATGCAATAGATGTTCAAAACAGAAAGAAAGGGATGTTCTGTAAACTCTCAGAGCAAATTTGTGCAAACAAAAATCAGCATTCTCAATTATTGAAAGTAATTGTTTTACAAATAATACAAAATCCTTTAAAAAGGAAATGATGCAATAAAGGAAGACCCTAATCTTATCTTGAGCAAAAAGACAACTCAATAAGATAAGGATAAGAATTAACCTAGGAAATAAAATGTGCCTAAGTAAACTTATGCTAAAGTTTAATTAAATAATTAATTACACCAACACTCTCAACATGCTCGATGGATTGATGGTCAATTTCATGCATGTGGGATGCATTTCCAATTGGTACTATATTGCTAGTGGTTGATTTTGTGGAAAACTATACTCTAGCTCTACAAGAGGAAATCCAATCACAATATTACAATTTAGTGCAAGTGGCTACTTTTCTTCACATTGTTTATAGACATCAAGATGATAACATAGAGGATGATAGAATTTTTTTGAGGGAGTATCATTTCTATTTGAGTAACAATCGGTTACACTCGTCAGAGTTTGTTCAATATTGCTTCAATATATTTTATACAATTTTAAGAGAAAGAGAAATCTAGATGACAAAACATCTCATATGGTCAGATAATTGTATGAGACGGTTCAAGAATGCTCAAATTTTCTATTGGTTAAGTAGGGTTCACAATGAACATAATTTTTAACATATGTGGAGTTTTTTTGAAGCTGGACATGGTAAAGGAGAACATGATGGAGTTGGTGCATGTGTTAAAAGAATTCTTGCTAGAGAACAATTAAAATTTGAGGATGCAATAAAATTTAAAGATACACATGAGATTTTAGATTGGTGTAATACAAGATTATCTACACCTAGTTAAAGCAAGTACTCTATAGTTCACTAATTCTTTTGGTTGGTTGAAGAAGAGAACATTCTACCTAGACTTGATTCTGACACAATTGGTGGATCTACTAAATGGCATTCATTTAAGAGTTCAAATGCAAGCATATTGACTATCTAGACAAGGGAGCTTGCATGTTTTTTTAGTTTTGTATTTCAAGAGATTGGGAAGCATGTGAAAATACAGAATGGGTTGGAGAGTGGAAGCAAAGATTATTGACACCTACACAAGCACACAATTAATATGAAACAACAATTGAAGACAATGATCAAGTGTTTTCATTAGATGACTACGACCATGTTTTGGACCTTGAAGAATGTAATTTAATTCAATTTATTTCATTTAATTTCACTTTATTACTATTTTGTAATAATTTCATTTATTTATATACATATGAATAGATTTACATGTAGATTGGTCAAATTATATGGTCATTTGAAAGATACTAAATCAAATTTTGTTTGCATGACATGTGTATGTTGTTGTCGCACCTGAGGGGAATGAAGAAGAAATAAAATATTGGTTGGCTCATTGTGTGGAGACTAAAAGTAAGGTATTAGAACCTTCAGAAGATGATGATGGCTATCATTATCCAACAGGTCTGGTGATCCCCTTAAGAGAATTTTGATAACAAGTCTTTGATCCCCTTAAGTAAATTTTGAGAACTTCTTTGATCCCTTTAAGAAAAATTTGTGAACTTAATTGATGATGTACATCATTTTATCCAATAGGTTTGATGGTTGTTGTTGGCACTTGGCTATGAAAATACCTAATAAGGAAGAATGGTTTTCCTACATTTGAAGGTTATGAACCACATAAGAATATTATGCACTTCTCACATTTTGTGGTGGTAATAAATAGAAAAGTAGTGAGGTATCATGGAAGACCTACAAATAAAGAGCTATGGACAATTTCTATGGAAGAGAATGAGACAATCATAGATGTGTTGCAAAAAAGAGAGGAAATAGATGGTACAATAAAATAAGTAAATACAAGTAAATACAATTTTAGTTTTATAATGTCCTTTTAAATAGATTAAATGAATGTTTTGATATTTCTTGTGTGTTATTAGTTGAAATTTATTTAAATTTTTTGTTTATATCCTTAATTCATTATCACAAATTCATCACATACTTTGAGATAAAAAGTTGAGTTCATGCAGATTCAACCTAGACAACATGGAATACTTGGTAAAAATAGGTAATTATTAGTTAAATTATATTTAAATATATGTTTTGATTATATATTGATATTTCTTGTACATTAATAGTTAAAATTGATTTATTATCTTTTTTTTCTATCCTTAAGCTATCATCACATTGATCTCATACTTTGAAACAAAGAGGAGAGGATACAAATTCAACCTACACACATGTGTGAAATAATTTTAAATATAGGTACAAGTTGTGTACATATATATAGTTTTATATAAATTAAAATACATGTTTTGATCATTTCATTGATATTGCTTATATCATTTTAATACTAGGTGGCGCGAAGACTTGCTACATTCTAGGCACAAGTTTTAGATTTTATTGAGATGGCATAGCCAAATTTTATAAACATTGTTTTGAGTTGGCATATATGTACATAGATAATTACACAATTACACATTTTGTACAAATTTATATACATGTACATAGACAATTATACTCTACACTTTTATGTAACAAAAAAAATATTCTATATATTTTGTTTGTTAAATGTGCATATTTTCCTACTTTGAAACTTTAAATTTGATTGCATAATCACTAAATATCATGTATATTGTTGTTAAATTTGGTTTCCTTGGGTAACTTCACCAAATTTTGAGAACTTATTTGATCCCCTTAAGACATCCTATTATGACATGAATTAAATAAACATTGACATTATTTAAATTACATCTATAGAATGTGATTGTTATTATGAGTCATCCTAAATTATAAGTTAATTATATCAATTGTGATTAAATATGAGATGTGTACTTTGAGGTATTCCATCCCCTTAAGACATATTATTAGGATATATCTTAAATATTTATACTTAATCATATCATTTGTTATGATGAGTTGCCCTAAAGTCTATTACTTTTTTATATCACTAATAGTTATACTTAATTATACTTAATTATATAATTTTATATGATGAGTCACCCTACATTGAAACTTTAAATTTGATTGTACAATCACTAAATATCATGTATATTATTGTTAAATTTTGTTGCCTTGGACAACTTCACCAAATTTTGAAAAAAAAAATTGATCCCCTTAAGACGTCGTAGTAGGACCCCTTAAGACATCCTATTATGACATGAATTAAATAAACATTGACACTATTTAAAATTGTATAAAATGTGGTTGTTATGATGAGTCATCCTAATTTCTAAGTTACTAAATTATATCAATTGTGAATAAATATGAGACATGTACTTTGAAATATTTCATCTCCTTAATTATACTTAATTATAATTAATTATATCATTTATACTTCTCTGATAAGTTAATTCCTTGACTATGAATCACTAAATTTGTAAAGTGAAAATATTGAAATGTCCTATTAATTTTAAATTTAATTCCATATTTGTATTTAATTTCACATTAATGTCCTATTAATGTTTTGACTATGAATCTAAATTGTAAAGTACAAATATATCCTATCAATTACATATTAAAATTTCACATAAAATACATAAATGCACATGTGTAAATTAAAATTAAACAATAATGAAGTCCATTATTTACAATATATTAAGTCGATGAAACCAATACATTAATTCCATTAGAATACATTCTATGAAACAATATATTAAGTCCTTGAGAAACAATATATGTAGTCTTTGAAATAATCAAATATGTTGTATATGAAAAATGTTGTGTGTGGGAAATTTCTTTGAAGTAGAAGAAGAAATGAGAAGTTATTCAGAAATCCCTATGCCAAGTTATATGTTCCCAAATGAAACTACATCATGAATAAGTATGTCACATGTGAGGAAACTTAATGCATGTCTTCCACATCCCAAGCTTGCTCTTATATATACATGGAAGGTAGTCAAATAGCCAAAAGAGACAACGACAAGTAACATACGAGGACAAGGCTACTTAAGCCCTTTCCCCCACATAGTATAGGACAAGGATGAGCCAAAATGATATGGAAATAAGTATCAATTAGATAAACAAGGTGCTTCAACACAAGGAAGAGCACCACACTCCTTAAGATGTTGAATTTTGTTACCCAAAACTTTGCATTCATTAGTAGAATGACCGTGAACTCTATGATATGTAGAAAGTGAATTCTTGTAGTAAAATTTCTTTCATTTCCTTTGAGGGAGGGATATCAAATGATCTTGGAGGAGTCTTGACAAGATACTCTCTTGATCAAAAGTAGAAGATGTTCCTTTATTTTGCAACAAAGATGTCTCTTGCTTAGTAAAAGGTGTCACACTTATAGAAGACTCTTTAGATTGTGAGATTTTTTTTTCTTCTTTATAGGAAGGTGTAAAATCTAACATATTCCAATCTTTAGTGTTTTGTGTGATGACATTGATATTAAGAAAATATTTCTTTGTTTCTTTCAAAGGACAATAACGAAGACCACTATTTTCTATTAGTTCAGGATGCACTAATGTTAAAGTTGGCTTAGAGGAGTCTTCTGTAATAGTGTTGGCATTGAATGAAGGCTTGTTTATTTCTTTTGAGGGATAATAACCAAAAACACTAGTCATTATTTATGTGTTAGGCTCTAGAGGGAAATGGATAACTTGTTATCTAGCACCACATCCTTTTCCCTTATGTCTGAGTTGCTTCATAAGTTCATAACCTTTTCCATAAACCTGTTTCATTTCTTTAGCATTCGGTGGTTGTGCATAATCAGTTTTGTCAAAGTTTGTTGTGGAATTTGCTTGATCTTCTAAAGTAGTTCAGGTGGATGCTTTCAAAGGTTTATTTGAGTTTTTTGTTTATAATATTTCTTTTTCTTTTCCCTTTTCAGATTCTTTGCTTATGATCTTGTATTCTTCAATGAATGTTGGTGTGAAATCTAAGGAACCCTAATAATCTTCTAATAGTTTTGACACTTTTCCCATCTCTTGTTTCTCTTTGTTTATAGGTTCTATGTTTGAAGTTGGAATTAATGTGTTTAGAGGATTTTTCTTTCCTTTTTCAACTTGTAAGAAACTTTTAGGCTTAGGATCTATTTCAACTTGGTACACTTTATTCTTGTTATAGACATATTGCATGATATGTCATGCCCCGCCGTGCGAACCCCAAAGGAACTAATAACAACGGAACAATTTTTTTTTTTTTTTTTAAAGAATATAATAACATACTTAAGTATTATAACATAACAATGTATTATGAGGCACAACTAGTTCCAATGGGGTACACGAAGTGACATGACTACACTAACCCATAACAACGATAATAAGATAACAATAATTAATCTATTATGTAAATCTATTCATTCCCATTTCATCATTTAAATATCCATTAAACAATAACCATATTGATACCATATGCACATATGACAAAACATGTAATTATACAGATATAAAGTGTTACATATTTCGATAGATACAATATAACATAACCAACTATTACAAGTGACAGGTCTTGAATAAATACAAGGCCTGAATAAACATTACATCCAAATGAAAGTAGAATACAATTGATTGAAAATACAACTTAGTAACCACATCTACAATTTACAACAAGGTCATCCCAACACACGTGGGAGACAATACATCAATGAATATATTACATCAAGAGTATAACATACATCTGGTACAAAGAATTACTAGATCACCAACATCTTCCAAAACCCTACAATAAAAGATACATCTGCAACAGAAAGGGAAACCCAACGGGGTGCGAAGCATGTTCCACCCAACCACCCCCGTGCTGAGAGTAGACAAGGAAGGGTCCCCAACCAAGCACACCTAACAGTGACACAATACTAACTCCAAATAGACAACATAACATCAAAGACCACTTAGAAAACTAAACGAGATAAATCCAAAGGCACAACAACAACTACTTCAGAACATAACAACAAGTCATGATCACAACATCGATGAAACTCAATACATAATATCAAAGACTATTTCCAACAAATACCAAGGAGAAATCAATAACCACTTAACCACTACAGACATAGAGTCACTTAACAACTACAAACACAATATCACTTAACATGAGGTTACAATGCTTCCAGAGAACAAAGATCATGAACATCACACAATAACTGATTAACTGTCGACATAGGAAGAGTGTCATGCATAAATTTCCATGAGTTACCCTGGCTCAACCTTCCTAGGCTACGGACCCCCATCCGGGTTACCCTGGCTTGCCTCTACACCGCCGACCCTCACACAAAACTATCGTCCCATCTCATCTCGAGCCTTATCATTCACTTGCTTCACGAGAGAGACATTATTTATCTTTATTAGTGTGAAAGATCCCCATTAATTCTTTTAGATTATCACTTAGTTAAACTCTAGGTGAGTTACCCTGGTGCCCCTTTATGTGCCGGACCCCCACAAAGAGCCACTCTCCTATCGACAACACACAAGGTACAATCCCACAATAAGTAACTAGACAACATAATCTCTCCACTCCAAGGAGGAAACAAAACAAGGAAACTCACTCCGAAACACTGGAGGAAACCAAATATGAAAACACACTCCTTCCAAAGGAGGTACAAATCTCATTACCCTCTCCTATTTCTCAGGAGGCACAAATCCCCATTCGTGGAAACCGGGTACAACATAATAGTACAACTCTACACCATTCCCAAGGTGATTCACAAACTAAACCTCTACACAAAACATCCCACTCTAGAGAACTTCTCTGGAAGACTTACATAGACACATAATCCCATTTGCCCGACATGGAGAATAAAAGAAACATGATAGAAAAAAAACTTAAACTCTTACGAAAGGTCAGGTAAACCTAGGGTTTTCCCATACGACACAAAAGAACTATGAAGAAAATACTACAATAGAACAAACGAATAATCTCAAGAATAACTATTATGTTCAATCAAAATCATAAAACAAGTTACAATGAATAATAAGTTTCACCTAATGAGTCAATCAATTTCACAAGAAATCTCGTTTCAAAACAACACAATTAATTTATTTCGATCTTCTCAACTAAACTATGACGCTATAAACTTTAAAGTTAACCAATCAATTTAATTATAATTACAAAACTTACTCCCAATTTCCAATTAAACTATAAAATTGCAATTTATGAAATTTATTTATTATTACAAACTCACAACATTTATAACCTTCAACATATCTTTTTATATATATTCACACCTATATATATATACACTTTTTTTTTTGTGTATATACATATATACATATATTAAATAAATAAATAAATAAATATATATATATTAAACATACATTACAACCATCAAATTAAATCACAACATAAAAATTATCCATATATATATATATATATATATATATTAATAATATATATATATATATATACTATAACTCAAATTTAAAAAGCATATTTTAAAAAAACACATAAAACAAAAAAAATGAATTTAAATTAATATAAACATTAATAAATATATATTTTAATGTAAACTTTAACAAATATAACAAATCGTACCAAACAAAATTTTGAATTATATATATATAAAAATAGAAACAATCAAATCCTCGTGCTTTACGCACCCTCATATGGCAGTGGGGGAACTGCTGTACGAAGTCCCACCGGACTGCGCCCAACAGTCTCAACTGCTGTGCGCAGCCGGTGATGGTTGCGTACAGCGAGCCCCGGGGTCCGTGGGGGTACGGCCTGGGCCGACCTCCCACCTTCCCCAATAAAACAGTAAAATATAATATTTAAAAATATAATATTTATTTATATTTGTGTTGTATTTCTTTATATTTATTTTTAAATACCTACTTCTGTCCAAACACACAGGCACGGAAATTTAAACGTATTTTAAAATTAATAATAATAATAATTTCGTTTTTCTACTATTTATTTCCTTTCGTAAATTTAATTAAAAGAATTTCAAATGCAGATTTCGAACTTCAAATATGAAAATAAATATAAATATTTATATATATATATATTGAAGGTTTTCCAATCACGGAAAACGAGAAACGTACAGAGCATTTACTCTTCTATTTAATTTAGTTTATATTAAAAAAGAACAAGAATTTCAATAAGAAGGTAAACAATTATTTGCATATAAACCTGTATATACATATATATTATTTTATTTTATTTAATTTTCGTTTTCAATAAAAATGGGATTCAAAGTACGAATTTTGTTTAAACAAATTTATTTTATAATAAAATCGTTTCGTGAATTTGACCAATACATTGATATATATATATATATAATTTCTATATATTTATTTATTTTATTTTAAAAAGAACAGAGTATATAAATTTATATAATATATCTATCAGAATATTCAGAAATAAATAAAATAAATAAATTGTTTTCTTACATAGATCTGGGTATCCCAATTCAAATGATAATAAAATAAAATTTTCTTTTCCAATGGTTATTTTCCAAACTAAGTTTCTTTGAAGAAATTTTTGAAGGTTCAACTATAATTTCCTACAGAGGGTTCGAGGGTTCAACACAATCAAGTTTTCTACAGAAGATTTTGAGGGTTTTAATACAAACGAGTTTTCAAATCATAAAACTTCATTCAAACAATTTTTGAAAACATAGCAACCAGATTTGTTTACAGATCTACAAAGTATTAATAATTTAAAAGGAGAAAACCTGAATCCCTTCTGTAGCCTCCTCTCGATCTCCTCCTGCCCCTCTCTTCTCCAATCCAACTTTTCTTCAGAACCACAATAATTTTACCAGAAGACACCAAAATCCAAAACTATCTTCCTTTTCCAGATCCAGAACAACCCAGCAAAACTTGTGTGTGTGAATGAATCTCTCATAAAAATAATAAATCAAAATAAATATTCAATAAAGCTCTTCTGCTTTCTTTTCTCAAAAATCCTCTTTTCTTATTGGTCCTTTTCTCAGCTTTTAAAAGCATAACTTATCTACAATTTTAATTAAAAATAATTTATTTACTTCAAATATTATCTTCACATGATTTTCTAATTTAATATCAATAAAAAGATAATATCTAATTATTCTCAACAATATTAATTTAATTTAATTTCTTGCATTTTAATTAATTAAATACCTTTTAATTTACAATATATTTAAATTTAATATTTTTCTAACTCGCAATTAAATCAAATAACAATGCAACATTAATTAATTATTTTATGAATTACGATTAATTAATTAAACACTAACCAAGAATTAAATAAATACTCAACAGTGAAACTACATACAAGACAAAGACAAAACTTCAGTCATAACACAATGACTCACAACAGACGACGGACTTGGGACGGGGACACTTCGAAACCTACTCCCTTTTTCAACATTTTTACCCATTGGGTTAATTTATTGCTCGCCCTTTCCTGCCGAAGCAGGTGGAATCGAGACTTATTCCTGCAATCCTGCATCCAAATAAACGTCAAGTAGCACATGTATATATATATATAGTCAAACATCCTATCGTGAGAAGGAATTGCAGTGTAGCAGGGCACTCGTGAACGAGTGATGCTACACTGTCCTCTCACCTACTCTATTTTAACAATTATAATATCAATGACGAGCTAACATTTCTAACCAAATTGATCATAAGATAACATGATATTTAACTATTGCATCATAACTAGAATTATTAAACCATTGCATTATAAACTAATACCGAATCCAAGTAACATGATCACCAAAGAATCATCACATCGACATATAAAACATTAATGAAAATCTATTTGAATAAACAATAATCCAAATCAACACACCGAGTATCATAAATCATACTAATAATGTCATATCAAATGATCATGTCCACTAAAGGAATAACAACATCATCAAACTTCAAACCAACCAAATCAAACCATAATAGTATCATCATAGTATCAATGTATCAAGTTAAAGCATAGAAAATAATAAGTCTAAACAGTATGAGGGGTATTACATGATACGATGAAGAGTTGAAGGCACCACATGCATCTCATGGATCCAAGGTCTTCCTAAAATAATATTTTATGAAAGATCATGAGGCATGAAATGAATAGGATTTTTTAATGTAGCATTTCCATCTGTAATAGGAAAAGTAATCACACCAAGTGGTTTCTTTCCTACATTGTCAAATCCTTGAATAGATAAGGAATTAGGTTCAATTCTCGACTTATCCATGCCAAGTCTATCCAAAAGTTTCACAATACACACATTAAGAGTAGATCCATTATCAACAATGGTTTACTTTATTCCCATCCTATTATAGATATCTATTATCATGAAGGAATCATTTTTCTTTCTCATTTCCAAAGGGGGTAGCTCATGTTGATGAAAAGTAATGTCTATGTTGTTTGGTGTTATAGCTTGAACTTGGGCTGCCACATCATTTGTTTGCACAGTAGGTGGGTAGGAACTTGTTGCAAAGAACTTTGAATCATGTTGTGATATGAGGGGATGCTTGAATAAGACCTCCCATAATGAGATGTTAGTGGAGTATTCTTTAGTTGTTCATAAAGATCATACTCTTTTCCACTTTGCAAAGGAAAATGAGGGGCACTAAAAAAGATAGGGTTAGGTAGTGGGAGGGATGTTGAAGTTTTTTTTCTTGGTTTCAAATTATTTCTAGTATTATATGTATGAGAAATGATTTTATAGCTCAACTTCTACGAAACATTATTCTTAGGTGGGTAAAGCATAAGTTCGGGTTTGTTTTGAGTTTGCAGTCATTGTGAGGGTGGGTAAAGAATTTGAGGATTCTTAGGATGTCACATAGGGTATGCAGGAGGTTCATTAATCAAGGGGTATCTAATGGACACTTGTGCATTCATAACCTCAATGGTTTCATTTTTTATGTTTTTGTAATGAAGGGAAGTCTAGTGTCATCTTTTCACCATCATCTAAGGAAGTCATATCACTATTATTTGAAGGAATTGTTTCTATGTCATTTTATTCCACCATGATATCCTCCCTAGGAGGAGAGTTTTTAGGATAACTACAAACTAGATGTTCATGACATTCAAAGGTTGGTTCTTCTAAAATGACTTCATTGCAAATAAGGGAGTTATCAATGATGTCATCCTCTTGTTCAATAATGTTTTCCCTAGGGGGAGAGAGGCAAATAGGATTCTCATTACTTTCACTGGTTTGATCTTCAAACACTAAAAATATTATTTGCAACTAGGAGAGATACTAGGAGAAGGCGAAATGTGATTGTCATGATTGTCATGTTGGTGTGAATAAATATCTTGTACCTAGCTAATTCACTCACTAGGTAATTAGGGAACATATTCACATGCTAAGTTTACTTAGGATATAAGATTCTTTCTAGAAGTCTTGGTTGGATTTTCTAGAACTTATCTTATCTAGCTATATTGCATGATTCCTAGGTAGTTAGTTGTCTCATGTCATAGGATCAAGATACTTGTCATGATCTTGTCTAATCCTATCTCTCTACCTTTCCTTTATAAGCAAGGCATCTCGTGTACATTTGCATCAATATTCAACCATTAATCAATCTTACATTGAAAAGAAATATTTCTTGCCATTCTCTCTCTTGTGGAAATTGTTTTGGTCTAGTAACTATTCCTGGGGGTGTTGGGGAGTCACCATTTACTCCCACATGTTATCAGAGCTCCTCAAGTGTTGTAGATTCCTTACCAAATCTAAGGGTTATTGTGTTGGCTTAAAGTTTTTTGTTGGGTGCAGATTGGGGTTTCAAGGACCTCACAGTTGAGATTAGGTGGCTGTACAAATGAATTTTAATTGTAATTTTGCCTATTTTGGGTAAAGTTGTTTTTGAGGAAATTTTTTTTTGCTGGGATAGCTCTCAAGCGATGTATTTTTCCTATTTTTGCAAAAAAATATTTCTGTAGTATTCTCATAAATTTTGGGGAAAAATTTATTTGTAAATTGGGATAAAATATTTCATATAATCGGGCATTTATTGTGATTTTCTATGGACTATACCACTGTCAGAGTCAAATCCATTTTTTATTGGCCATCGGCTTGTGTATTGGTCGTTGATGTGAATGTTGGCGGGAACCGATGGCTATTTTTCCTAATCCTTTGTCGTCGATTCATTTGTCCTCCTCGATCATTTGTACACTGTCAGATCTCTATTGGTCGAGTGGTCCCATCTTCATATTCAACGTCATACATCACCTTTTGCAATGGTTTTCAAATCTCAATCTCTGAGTACTACATTGGCCATCCTAATACAAAGTTCGATATGACTACATTCATTTAGCCATAGATCTTATAGATTTTTTGGCTTTATAATACCGATTAGATTTTTTTACAATTGAATGTTAATATTTATTAGCCGTCGAGTATTTGTATAGAGGGTGGATTTTTTGTTTTGCAATTATTGCCATTGTGGTCATATGGAGGACTGTTTTTTAGTGCCCGGTGCCACTTTTTTGCTCTATTTTACTCTTGTATTTTTCCCTTAAGTTCCTTTCTATATAGGCCCTTTTTCTTCATTTTTTCATAACTTTTGCAAATAGAGGCCATTTTTCAGAAACAAGATATCCTCGAAAAGCTAGAAGTGTCAAATTTTCATTGGTGCAAACATTTTGTAGGAATTTTGTAGTTTTGTGCCATATTTTCCAAGTTGAAGAAAAATCTCTATTTTTGGATTATGAACTCATTTCTTGTACAAAATGGGTTTCTTAATTACTTTAGAGAAAGAGAACTATAGGAAGTGGACTAATTTAACTCTCACTCATCTTAGTGAGTGAAATCTATTGTCATATTTGTTTAATGAAGTTCCTTTTCCTAGCACAAATGATGAGTATTGCATTTGGAAAGGCTTTAGGCTAGAGTCTTTAGAGCTAGTTTTGAAAATGTAAATGATGACATTTTGGAGACACTTATTCGCTTTGAATGTACTCATCCTCTTTGGAATCACATTAGAGAGGTGTATGGAGACCATGATTCTTCTCCATCCCTTGAAGATCCTCTTTCCAACTCAATGTACTTCTTCATTCTTCAAAGTTGATAACCCATTCTTGTGATCCTTTGGAGGAGATTACAGGTGCTTCAAAGGTTCTTGATTCTTCATCTACTATTGATGAGTCATTGAGTACTACCAGTGATTCATTACAACAAGTATCTAAGAGTCTTCCTGATTGGGATTCTTATTGGACATACATTGCTTCTTTATTTGTGGAGTCTCACATTTTAGATTTGGAGGACCAATTTGAGGGTTTAACTCTGTTATTTGATGATATTCATGGATCACCCATGGTCACTTCATGTTTCTCTATGGAGTTTATTCAAGATCAGTTTCCACTTATTCCTAGTTTGACACA
>VDFB02018617.1:0-27439 GCA_007258455.2 Sequoia sempervirens | reverse complement strand
CCTAGGTCCTACTCATTGTGACTTGACTCACCTTGTGAGGTTGTTAGTCAAGTCAATTGGGACTCCTAGAAAAATCCTTGAATGATTTAGTTGGAGAAAGAGTGATGTCTCAAGGTATTCATTTTTCCACCAATCAAATACTTGCATCAAGATCATCATTCAATCATCTAAGTTCAAATTAAGATTCAAATTGCACTCTTAAAGTACTTATTTAGTTCATTATTTGACCTTATTTAGACTGGCATTTAGGGACCCTTATTTTTAAAAATATATTATAGAAACCCCTATTTGAAATTAGAAATAGAAAAAACATAAGAAAAACTCAAATCCTAGAAATTTTGATTTTAAAAATCCCGACCTAAGGACCCCTGTACAGACCCTTTAGGCAAGTTTCTAGGTGACTTTTATCCTTGGTTCTCCATTTCTATTAGTATTTTCAGATCTCAAAATTGGTTTCCTAAAGTTGTCCAGTTTTGAATTTAAGATATTGTTTCTTTAGTTATATCCTGTAGCATTTTAGAAATAATTCCTTTCATATTTTATTTGAAGATAACATTATATTTCTATATTTTTCCTTTATTTTCAAGATCATTTCATAGTTTAGATAGATTAGTTTACATTTTCCAATCATTAGAAAACAAAATCAAAAATCAAGAACATCAAGTAAAACAAACAAAAACAAGTAAAAAATTGATGAAACCCTTAGAGAAAGCATAATTATTTGACCATGTGAAATATTTTTTTCCAAGTTAACATATCCCTCAATCCCTTTAGTAGTGATGACATTGACATGTTAGATAAAGTCCTTGAGGGTTTCATCTCACAAGGTTCATCCACTAAGGCGTATCATAGTAAACCAAAAGAAAGAGATTTTAATGTAATCACACCTTAGCTTATCCTTTACCCACCCTCACATCAACCTCAAGTTCAAAATAAACCCATGCTTATCTTAGAACCACCTAAAAAAAAACCATTGGAACCAAGAGATGTAACAAATTTTATAAGGTAACTTGATAATGTAGTAACAAAAAAAGTAGCCTTTTTCTTGCTTGATCTGATAATTGACATTAAAATTGAACAAATGTTGTCTTGGACTAGTGTTTTAATGTCTTGTAAACATTCACACTACTTTAGGACATTTATTTAGCTAAATCATGCTTTAATTTGTCCTTTGCAAGGGTGTTGTGAAATGTTGTAACACATTTTCACACTTTTCTAAGACTTATTTGATTAATTAAGTATTATGGGCCCCTTTCTAAATAAAATATGCATAATTTTCATAGTTTTTAAGTGTTGTAAATTTTTTTAAATCACTTTCACATTTATCTAGGTGGTCTTAATTCATTAATGTTAAGTAGATCTATTAAACCCCCTTTTGGGCGTTAATTTTGACACCTCCCAAGAATCTATCCAAAGAAACACAAATTAAATATCAAATTATTTCATTGGAAAAAAATTGGCCTTAGTAAGCTGAGCCAAGACCCTTTTGGCCTTAGTGGTGAATGGGTCCTCTCTTAATAGGACCCTACTTTTTCTACTGATCTAGAATGGGTTTTTGTCCTTTCAGCTCCCCAAAGATTGATCCTGGAAAATTAGCTAGGACCCATTCACCATTCATGGCGAATGGGTTCTCCCTTAATGAGACCCTAATTTTTGAATTTTATTTTGGTGGGAATTTAATTATCCTTCTCTCCAAATCTTTTTTCGGCCTTAGTTCTTTGAATTTAAGGGTTATTCTCTTAATTTAGTATAAATAAGGGGTTAATTCACATTGTTCTTCATCTCGAAATTTTGTGTCTTCATGAGATCAAAAGCAAGAGAATTTTCAAGGAATTTTAATGCAAAACTGAAGTCTTTATTGCAACAATTTAGAGATCATATCATCATGGCAAGGTTCTAATTGCATTATTTCATGTTCATGCTTCATTATCTTATTTCATCATTCATTTTAATTACCTACAAGGGGTTTGACTAAGGAAACCACCATTAACTAAAAAATCAACAAGTTTTCTACCCTTGAATGTGTTATTGTAGATTTATAGGTTGAATAGAAATATCATTAAAGTTGTCAAAATTATCAAAGTTGCAAAGTTGTAATTCAAGGTGTGAGATCATGAAAAGAGATCTACAGAACTGAATGTTTCCTTCCAAAACTTGATAACAAGGATTTCAAGAGTTCATACATCAAGGAATAGGATCCTGAAGTCAGTTTTTTGAAACCCTAAAAGGACCAATTCACCCTTGAAGGCCAATGAGTCCTCCATATCTCAAAAAAATCAACTTTCTAGATAGGTACACAACTTTTTATGCTCTAAAAACATTCCTCATAGTTGCTATAATAGTTAGGGTCATTTTTTGGTTGTTATTTAAATCTTATTTTTGATAATTGAGGTGATATTGGCTTGGAAAAACAAGTGATCTATCTCACATTTGGGATAGGTCATATTTTCCTACATTTCATTTTTTGTGAACCTGACCTTTTCAATATTGCACTTTTCTAAATTTTGGAGTCTTTCATTGCATTTCAAGTTAAAATGTTGCATTCATTATGTAGTGTAGTTAAATGCACACCCTTTCATTTTCACACTTTTATGGGCCCACCTTGTTTTATTTATCCTCATTTATGTCTTAATTGGTCCTAATTTGCATCTACAAGCCCTATGAATTATATTTTTTTTTGTGGCTAATCCTACCATTCTCCAATGGATAAATGATAATTTGATGATTTTGTCTTAGTGTCCCTAATTTTCGGGCTTGGACTAAAATCTCCACCTAGGGTGGTATTTGTGCACCAAACGCCTTGGGACCCTATTTCCAATGCATCTTAATGTGCCTCCTTGGTGGATATGCCTAAGTTTTAAACATTGGTACTAAGATGCCACCTAGGTGTCTTAGTCCCCCTTAAGGTATTTTTGGGATTTATTTTCAAATTCTAGTGGGATTTAACCTCCTTTAATTAATGAATTCATATGTCGCTTGGTGTGGTGTAATTTTAGGATATTAAGCATAGAAAAGTATAAATACAAGGTCCCCTCATTCATTTTCTATCAATTTTTTTGTGAGCATTCATCATAGCATAATTAAGTTCACCAGAGCATTGAAGATCATTTCATTAAGCATTTGGATTCATCATCAAGATTCAAGCATCATATCAAAGATTCTTGCATCATGTGTGTGTTGTGCTAACATTTGTGATGTAGGGTTTTGATTCAAGCAAGCAATTCAAGTCCATATCTATCAAGCATTCCTTTGATTCAATATCCATATCCATTGCAACCATTTCACAAAAGTTTGTAGACTTTATAACAAGGGTTTGGTGAGTTGTAACATTACATGTTGTTCATTCATCATTTCCCTTCATTATTCTATTTCATTTCAAGGTTTAAGTACCAACAAGGGGTTTGAACAAGGAAAACCCCCATTCACTAACAATCAACAATTTTTCCCCTCTTTCATGTTTCTTTGATTGCAGATTTAGGGTTGAAGATTTGAAGCTCATTTGAAGTGCAAAATTGCAATGTTGAAAAGTTGCATTGCAAAGTTATCATCTTCATAGAAACTCGCCTATAGGCCAAATCCGAAAGTTTAAAAACCTGAGATGAGAGAAGAATGAAGAGAATAAATCAAGCCTAGGACCACATTCAGAGATCCTAGAAATTCTAGATAGAACCAAGTCACCACCTAGGACCTCTTAGTCCTCCCAAAGATATTTTTTAAAAATTCTTTCAGATTGGTTTTGACATTCAAACATTTTACATCTACCCTGAAAAATAGTAGTGGGACTAAGAAAATGGTAAGGGAATATTTTTCCTACATAGCATATTTTGATGGATTCTTTACATTTTCAAAATCCTCATTTCATTTCTAGACTTCCTAGGTACACACATACCAACTCCCTATTGCACAGTTTCATCATTTGCATCCTTCATTTAGCTTGCATTACTAGGTTTTGTGAGTTGAATGCTTATTTGTCTTTTCCAAGTATTTGATTGGTGGTGAACCCATAAAAGCTAAAAGAACCCCCTCCTAGGTCTTCCTTGTTAAGAATTGACTCACCTTGTGAGGTTTATAGTTAATCGAATTAGGACTCCTAAGACATTATTGAATTATTGTAGGAGAAAAGTTAGATTCACAACTAACCTCTCTCTTTTCCTATTAATCATTTTGGTGACCCCGCCACTTTTTGAGCATTCATTTTCTGATTTGGAGTTTATTAAAGTCCTAGATCTAGATTGCATTCATTCTTGCATTGCATCTTTCATTAGTGAAAATTGCATCTAGGGTTTCTCATATTTATATTAGTGAAAGTGCATATAGGTTACATTTTTTCTTTCTTGCATCATTTCATTTCATTAAAAAACTAAAAATTGCATTGTTCATCATCTTAATTGCATTTAGAAACATTCTTACTGCATTCAAAATTGAAAAAAAAAATCACTCAACTTTGCATTCAATTGCTTGTCACTAGTTACTTTTCCTTGCATTCATTTACATAGTTTTATGTTCCTAAACATCAACATCCTACATAGGAAATTTGTGAATACTATAGACAATTAATAATTTGCTATTTTTCTGAGAAAAACCTCTTCTAGGACTAAAATTTCCTTCCTGGCATCTTAATCCCTCCCAGGGTTTCTTGCTTAGAATTTTCTTTCTGCTATTTTTTTCTTATTTTAGTCCTTGGAACTTTAGAATCTCACTAGTAGGACAAAGATGCCCTTATTGGTGTCTTAGTCCCTATTGACTTTGAATTTTCAGATTTCATGGTTTAAAATTGTTTTTTTGTGCTTATGTTGGCTGCCTTTAGTTTTATGTTTCAGTTTGCAGAATTGTTGTTGTTCCAATTTCTTCCATTTCAAGTGTAATTGCAAGCATAGGATATTGTGTTCATTACACTTTCTTTGGTTTATCCCTTGTTTGAGCTATAGTACTTGGTGTCCTACTACTAATACCATGGTTAGACGAAGTGTGAGACTCATGGAATCCCACGATAAAAAACTCATTGTGGATCTTGGTTTATTAAGCTCTCTTACTTTTGGTGTTGATATTAGTTCACTAGGTGTGGACCATAGCTTTGACAACTCTTTTTCTATGCTAAGTGATCAAACAATGGTTGGCCATATCCCTCAAGAAAACATAATGAAAATGCATGAAGACCTAGTTCATTTACAAGATAGAGTGAGTACTGAAAACATTTCTAACACTATTATACCTTCCATAGATAGTATTCACCACATGATGGAAAGTGATGAAGGACTAGAAGTTGTGTGTAACATAGCTCACATCTTTGGAAAACATCTTCCTTCCACGACTAATTGTGCACAAGCTTCAAACAATGTCCAAAGCCAAGGAGGAAATAAAAATTACCCCCCCCCTTCAACTATAACGTCCATTCTAACCTATACCAATCATCAAGTGACCACAATGATGAAACCAACTAGTAATATCCTTCCTACCTCAAAAATTTCCACTAGTGCTCATTATACCTATGTGGCATCTAATCTTATATCTCCTCATGTAAGCAATCCATTCACTAGTCCTTCCAACACATAAACACCACCACCATATTCCCCTCCATCTCAAATCACAAGCAATGATACTATCATTAACCACCTTTTAAAAATCCTTTCATTCATTCAATGTCAAGTTTCCACCATAACTCTAAATAAAAAAGGTCCACCTTCATACTATGTTAAAAGCAACCCACTATCCTTGGAGATATTCAGAACTCTAGTTCCACAAGGTATAGAGATCCCTAGATTTGAGAAATATGGAGGAAAGGGAGATCCTACTAATCATGTTAATGCATTTACTACTTTGTGTAGTGACTTTATCCTTCAAGAAAAAAAATTGGCAAATTTTTTTAACTGATCCTTGAAAGACATTGCCTTGGACTGGTTTTTTGCATTACCAAATAACTCAATTTGTTCATTCAATGAAATTTTTGAGTCCTTTATTAACTATTTTCAACTGCATATGGTTCCTAAAATGAAATTACCTAATTTGTTGATATGTAAGAAAAACAAGGGTGAAAAAGTCGCTAACTTTATTTTACGTTACCATTCGCTTTATTCCCAAATCAATGTGAAGATTCCCAATTCACACCTTCAAACTATGTTCATAGAAAATTTACAAATTAAGATAAGAGACAAGCTCACCATGATGAAATTCACTTCCTTCATGCATTTATACATTGCCCTTTGAGATTATTAGAATTCCCTAGGTATTAGTTGTACCATAGAAAAATAGATCTTTGACATTTTCATGGTCTTTTAGGTCTTTCTTTCATGAAGCTTCATCTATTTTTCTTTGATTTAATGTTTGAATGTAAATCCTACATTCACATTAGATCCTTAAAATTCAAATAATGGTGTCTTTTGAAAGTGTTGTGAAGTGTTGTAACATATTTCTACACTTTTCTAGACTCTTCTTATTACAATTCATCTAAAAATCACCTTTTTATCATTTATCAAGTCTTATTCTAAAGTGTTGTAAAGTCTTGTAACAAGATTTCACACTTTCATTGGCTTGTTATCACTATTTACACCTTTCTTATAATTTATATGACACCTTTATGCACTCATAAGACTTATTTAAGTGTATTTTGGAATGTAAACCCTACAAACACCATTAAATGCAACTTAATTCCTAACACCCTCTTACAAGCCTAAAGTGGGATCCATTCACCATGGGTGGCGAATGAGTCCCTCTTGGCTCCAAATTTAAAATAATTGAATGAGTCCCTCTTGGCTCCAAATTTAAAATAATTCAAATTTCATTTTGGGTTTTTATTTAAAGATACCTTATGTCAGCCTACAATGTATTATTGGGTAAATAGGGCATAAGTGTTTAAAAATAAGTGTTTTTCCATCCATTTCAACCCCTATTCACCTAATTCCTTCACTAGTTCATTCAAGCATTTTGCATCATTCAATCAAGCAATTAACAAGTATCTTGGAGCAACCATGGATATATCTTTAGACTTCTTCAACAAGGTTTTGAATTTTGTATGCATATTTGTCAAGAAACTAGGTGTTGAAAGGTGGTGAACAAGTCATCAAAGTGTTTCAAGTCAACTAAACCCTAATTCAAGCTTTAAGACAACCTATAGTTTGTTTTCTACAGATTTGACTCTGTCAACTTGACAAGAAGACAAGTGCAGATCTTGATCTACAAAACTGACTCTTGAATTTGTAGGTTTTTGGAGGAGGACTGATTCACCATCAGTGTTGAATGAGTCCCACTTATAGGCCAAAAAAGTTTATTTTTTCAAAATATAGTTCCTCACAGTTGAAAATCAGTTTCAGGTGTTTTTACTAGTAGGAGGACTGATTCACCATCAGTGGCAAATGAGTCCCACTTGTGATCAATAGTGACTTATGCCACTTTTCAAAACCTCCTAGGATTAGCATTCAACTTCTAGGCACACTCTCTTAAACTTCATTCATTTATGTTTTGCATTTTTTTATGTTTAGATAGTTCATTTTCTCCATATCACACTTTTTTTTGAAACATTGCACATTTCATTAGTTTCGCATTAATAACCAATCAATTTCATCACTTAGTTGTGTTTAGATAATTACATTTAGTCATAATTACATTATACATTTCTTTATTTGAGTGAACCACCTCAATTTTAGTGTTCTATCTCTCTCCTTTTAGGTGAAAAATCCTAAGAGTGCAAGGGAAGTACATAGAACCACACAATTGATGGTTCATTTTGGTGAACCTGAATATTGAACACATTATCTTTTTTTATTTCAATTGCATCTTGCATCCTAGGTTTCCTTTTCATCAACATTTAATTAGGTTTTGTTTTGTTTTTTCATCTTGGGGTTTCTCAAATTGCATTAGTGAAAGCATCAAATAGACTTTATTTTTGCATATCAAATCATTAAAACACTGAAAAATCTACATTTGCATCTTTATTTGGCATTTGAAAAGCATTAAATTTTTTTTAATTTTTTTGAAAAACACAAAAAAATCTCATACCATGACTCATTTTCCACCTTGGGTGAATAAATTCACCTGGACATTTTGAACTACATTTTCAAGCATTTTTTGGGTATTTTCTGCATTACAGTTTTGTTGTTACTTTCTTTTACTCATTATCATCATTGCTTTTTCCTTTAATAAGTTTTGGAACTATTGAAATCCTTTAGACATGTACAATTTTTCCTTTGGCTATGATCTTAGTGACCTTGAGCTTCCTCATGCTCCTTCAACTCCAAATGAATGTCCTCATCCTGTTGACATCATTGGAGAAGATGATGATAGCATGACCAATTTCTTAAATTCATGCCATGATATCCTTAAAGCCAATGCAACCTTTTACCCATCCATGAAATCACAAGATCCTCCTACTATCTCACCTCCTGACATGTTTGGATACTTACATCCCTAAATCAATGAAGGACCTATGTTCCCCTCAATAGGTGGACCTAGTTCCTCTAAAAAACCACATCCTCAACCATTTTATGATAACAAAGTTACAAACACATCAATCGACCTTGAAGAAACATATGGAAAAGGATTTAATATCTAAAGAAAACAAGGTTGTGACACAAAAAATGAGCATGAAATTCACCAACTTAGAATAGAACAAAAACCAATAGAAGAAAACACAATAGGACTAGGATATCAAGATCCTCCTCATGACAATAAACCTCCTTTTGAATACTAGAGACTTTGAGATGATGGTACAGTGATCTTTGATTCTCCTCCTGACTTGAATGTCCTCCTCCCACATGAAAAACCATCACCTGATTCTAATGACAAGGATGCTAGGATCCGGGCATGTGCATGATCATCATGGAAAAAATAGGCCCTTAAGTGGTGAAAAATTCAGAAAAAAATAGAGTTACGCAAATTTGACATAAAATTTGAATAAGTTGTCTATATTATTTCAAAAATATATAACAATAGAATCAGAGAAATTGGATGCGCTTTCTAAATTACTAGGCTTATATTAAAATATATATTTGTGAAAATTTGAAACTTCAATGCAGAGAAGTTAAATTTTAGGAAAAAAATAAGTAGGTGTTTGTCTGACCACCTTGAACACAATAAATGATACAATATATTTTATAATATTTTATATATAAGTAGAGGACCCATATCACAAATGTGATGCATATTTTTGTAATTTTTTGAGTAACACCAATTATGACTTTTTATTAAAATTTTTAAAAAATAAAACTCATGTTTGACCACCTTAACTTGGTCAAAACTTCAAAAAATTCATTTTTTTTGTCCTATATTTTTTATGGCTATAGAATGATATGTTTCAAATTCAAAAATGTGACACCATTTTAAAGCTATAGATTTTTCAATCAGCCTATCAATCATGACTTTAGTTGTAACTAAAGAAAATGAATAATAATAATTTATTATTAAATTCAAAGAAAAGACTAATTTATATTGGTGGAAAGCTGACAATATCCTTTAGAAACCTTTTTTGTTTTCATCAATTTTAGTAAAAAAAAGTCATCAGCCACATACCCTAAACATACTCATCATATTGCCACTTTTTTCCCAATCATAATCTTGCACATACCCATCCCCATGGGTCCTCTTCCTCCTTCTATCCATGAAAAATGTGAATCTATGAAATGTAAGATCCCTTACAAATTGAAGAAACTAAAGTTTCCTTTCCATCCACCCCTGAATGTAAAAGGAGACTTCAAATGCTTTTAAAAAAAGGCCTTATACTCTTACCACCTTCAAACAAGTTGGTCATCCATCCTAAATATTTTAATATACCATATTGAAAATATCATTGTATTCTTTGACACCGAACTAATGAATGTCAAACATTGAAGGACATATTGAAGAAGTATCACTTCATTGATACAGACTATTATCCTATCATACCATAATTCCAAATTCCTTCATCATGCCATAGTTGTAGAATTTTCCATTCTCAATATTGCATGATCCTTCCCATCACCTACCTTGGCTCATTCTTGTCTTACACTCAGTGGGGGCAAGAAATTGATAGACTTTTCTTAGTAATGCATTTGTCCTTGTCTCTTAAATGTGTTATTCCTCTTCCAGCTATATTAATTATCATTGTGAAGCAATAACTTAGCTAATGATTGAAATACCTTTGCATTACTACCCTCTTCCTTTATATTTGGTGTTCTTGTATGTGTGTATCGTGTTACCCCATAATGTGTGTTTGATGTTCTCTTTCTTTGTGAACTTCCTTTATTTGTACCTCTATTCTTCTATATGTCATACATTTTCCCTTTACCTTTTCAATTTTGTTTTGTGTTATCCTTTTGGGGATGATGCAAAGCATTGAGACATGCTATGTCTCTTCCATGTTGACCCAAACGGTCCCTTTTCCTTTTTACTTTATCTTTTTCTTGTGTTTCTCCTTTTGGGGATGATGCAAGGCATTGAGACTCAAAATGTCCTTCATGCTGGACTCTAAAATCTTTACTTTTCTTTTCCTTTTCATTTCCTTTCGCTTGTGTTTCTCCTTTGGGGATAGTGCAAAGCATTGAGACACCCTTTGTCTCTTCCTATATTGACCCAAAAACTTTATTTTTCTTTATTTTTCACTTTCTTTTCGTGACATTCTTCTAGTTCTATGTGTTTCGTACTACGACGCTTTGAGCTCTTTAATCAAAAAACCTGCAACAACTTAACATACTAAACTCCAAAATCCATGGATCCTTTATGTGTTTGGTGTGTTCCTTCTAGGAAACTCCCCTTTTTTCATTTTCAGCTGGGCCTTACTTAAAAAAATATCATATGACTTCCACACATAGGGCTTCTCCTCTGTGCTGGCCTCAAGTGTCTTGTTTCATTTCCTTTTCATTTTTCCTTTGTTACTTCAAAGCAATTGTCACGTAATCCAGTGTGTAGAAACTACTAAAGTGGGGCATACATTGACATTATTCACTTGCATCTTGGTTATTAGTGTAGCCTTGTAACTTCATACGATGCATTTTTCACTTTGTGGTTGACATTGGGTGTGATCTCCTTCATAAGTGTGATCTAGCTTAGCATATTGCATTCCCCTTGGTGGCTTGATATGACACACTACATCCCCTAAGTTTCAAATATTCTATTCTTTTATTGGTCCTCTCTTGGAGACATTAGACACATTGTTCCCTAAGTAATAGACCTTGCATGAACTTAACAAGACTCCTTTGAACATATTTTGCATTTTTCCATTTTACATTTTACATCTTTGCCACCTTACATAACACAACTTGCATGCCTATGTTAACATCTAGTTTTTTCATGAGTTCTAACCATACAAAGATTTGCTTGTCTCATGAAGCACAAAATGACATTGACCTTTGTGGCACCTTATTAAATTTATCAGGAGGTATAACTTTAATATGGTTGAGGGGGAAGCCCATTCTGTAGCACAAATTTCCCCATAACCATCTATGTGTATGTGAGTTCATATCAACTAGTGTGTGTTTCTCACCTTTTGGTCCTTCTCACCTCATGGACCACCATGATTTATATCACCCAAGAGTGAGTATGCATTCTCTTTTTCATACAAAAATCTTGGATCTGATTCACAACTAGCTAAACAAATGATCAAACCTTGATCTGACTTTTCCTTTTCCCTGTTCCTTCTCTTTCTCATTCTCTTTCACACTTGTGTTCCTTTGTTATTATGTCTATTTTTCCATGGGATCTTCATCTTGGGGATTTGATCATCCCTCTTGATCATTTTCATTCCATCTTGCTGGCATAAGTACATTTTTATCCTTCTCGATATGCATGGCTACTTTAGTGTGAGTTTGAAGCAAGTTCATCCTCTCACTAAAGTGGGGGCCCAATGCACCATAGAAAAATTGATCTTTGAAATTTTCATGGTCTTTTAGGTCTTTCTTTCATGATTCTTGGTCTATTTTTCTTTGATTTAATGTTGCAATGTAACTTTTTCATTCACATTAGGTCCTTAAATTCAGATAATGGTGTCTTGTGAAGGTGTTGTGAAGTGTTGTAACACATTTCTAGACTCTTCTCATTATAATTCATCTATAAATCACCATTTTTATCACTTATCACTGAGTCCTATTCTAAAGTGTTGTAAAGTATTGTAACAATATTTCATACTTTCTTGGGCTTGTTATCACTATTTACACCTTTCTTATGCTTTATATGACCCCTTTATGCACTCATAAGACTTATTTATGTGTATTTTTGAATGTAAACCTGAAAACAACATTAAATGAAACTTAATTCCTAACACCCACTTAGAAGCCTAGAGTGGGACCCATTCTCCATGGATGGAAAATGAGTCCCTCTTGCCTCCAAATTCAAAATAATTTAAGTTTCCTTTTTGGGTTTTTATTTTATAAGACCTTATGTCAGCCTATGATGCTGTATTATTGGGTAATTAGGGAATAAGTGTATAAATAAGTGTTTTTCAATCCATTTCAACCCCCATTCACCTAATTCATTCACTAGTTCATTCAAGCATTTTGCATCATTCAATCAAGCAATTAACAAGTATTTTGAAGCAACCAAAGACATATCTTCAGACTTCTTCAACAAGGTTTAGACTTTTGTATGCAAATTTTTCAAGAAAATAGGTGTTAAAAGGTGATCAACAATTCATCAATATGTTTTAAGTCAAATAAACCCTAATTCAAGCTTGAAGAAAACCTATAGTCCATTTTCTGCAGATTCAACTCCGTCAACCTGACAAGAAGACAAGTGCAGATCTGGATCTATAGAATTGACTCTTGAATTTGTAGATTTTTGGAGGACTGATTCACCATCAACAACCAATGAGTCTCACCTATAGGCTAGAAAATTTGATTTTTTCATAATCCAGTTCTTGCTAGTCGGAAAGTAGTTTTAGGTGTTTTTACCAGTAAGAGGACTTATTTTTAATCAATGGTGAATGAGTCCCACTTGTGATCAATAGTGACTTCTACAAGTTTTTAGAACCTCCCAGGATTAGCATCCAACTTTCAGGTGCACTCTATTAAACTTCATTTAGTTCTGTTTTGCATTTGTTTATGTTTCTAGTTCATTTTGTGCATATCACACTGTGTTTTCAAACAGTGCACATTTAGTTATTTTTGCATTAATAACCAATCAATTTCATCACTTAGCTACATTTAGATCATTGAATTGCATTTAGTTATAATTCCATTATGCATTCCTTTATTTGAGTGAACCACCTCAAATTACTATTCTATCTCTCTCCTTTTAGGTGAAAAATCCTAAGAGTGCAAGAGAAGTACATAGAACCACAAAATTGATTGTTCATTAGTGAACTAAAAACCATCTCTATCCATCTTTAAAAATCTAAATCCTCAAACTAGAATACTTACAAGCCTTTTAGAAGATAAAATAAAAGTTTCCTTCAACTAAATTCCACCTCTCAACCTACCTAACCAGTTGATACCCAAGTAGTTGCTATAAAGAAAAGTAATCCTTATATCTTTTGGGATCTACAGAGAAAATGTAAACCCATACCTGACACACTTCACAATAGCATGAATAAACTATTAATCAAAAAAATGCTTACCTTACCTCCCATTCAACCCCTTGACCCTAGCAAATCGTTACCTCTGATCTTCAAACATAATGCCTATTATGCTTATCACCAACAAAAAGGACATGATAGAAAACATTGCAAGCATGCTAAACATCTTGTGCAAGAACTCATTGATTCTAATCATATCCAAATTAGAGGTGTGAATGAAAAAGGTAATAAGTTTGTAGCTCCTCCCAATCAAAACTTGCAAATCTTTACTAATCACATGCCCAACCATAATATTTCATTTGTTAAGGCTAATGAAACTAAGCCCAATGTGATGAATGTTAACATAGATGATGAGAATATGAGCAATAATAAAAAAATTCCTATGGATGATAATGAATATAGTCCCATGGATAATAGTGGCAAAAGTCTTATTAATACAATGATAAGATTGATTGACATCGAGCCTCATAAACAACAAACCATAATGCCCACTGACATTACTTTCTCTTTAGAAGAAAGAATCAAACATGCACCTGATGGTCCTCTTTACATAGCTGAAAGAATCAATAACTGGCCCATTCTTTGGATTTTAATTGATCCCATCTATGGAGAGAATATGATCACATAAGAACTCCTATATGTGCATGAACGTACTCAAGATAGATGTGTTAAATCTAAAGCATGGATTAAAATGCATGATGGTTTTGATCATGCTACGATGGGCTCAATCACACTCCCTTTGCAAGGAGGACTAAATAAATTGAATGTATCATTCTCTATCATATCTAATCTAGACCAATTTCATGTGAAGCTAGGCTACAAATGGATTTGCTCCAGGAATGTGGTCCCATTTGCTGTTCATAAGTGCTTAAATTTTCTAGTTGACAATGAAATATTCACTGTGAACCATAGTGGATTTAGATCTTTGTTTTCTTGTGGAAATTTTTCCTTGGATTATTTTTAGCCTAAGCCCATGGAACCTATAAGACTCTATAAAGAATTCCTTTTCCTATCTTACCAAAATTTCAAAGCAAAATGCATAGCTAGATTATCCCTTGAGAATTTTTCGTCCAATTTTCCTCCACCCATGATTGAACCTGCACCCCTTGAAGAAAACATTAGTGAGCCTAAAGCCCTTCCAACAAACCAACATCCATCCATGAAAAATACCTTGCCTATTTCCTATAAAAGGCCAAGAGAAAACCAAACAAGTCCTAATTTTCCTCCTAAGAAAATTTATAAAGCCAAAGAGAAAGTAGTTGAACAACCTTCAATGGTTTCATCCATTCTTCCCTCACAAGAAGAAAAGGAACCTAGGTTGAAAAACCCACTCCTACACAAACATAACTTGAAAACCATTAATAAAAGAAACAAAAATGCTAGAGAGCATAGATGTAGATATCGTGTTATTGCTTGAAAGATGAATGAAGAGAACAACATTGAAAATCAAAATTCTAACTTGATAGAAATAATAAACAATGAGCATCCTCCCTTACTAGAACCAAATGATCCTACATCTCCAACACAACAAGGATTAGTACCTTGTATGGATATTACCATTCATCCTTCTATTGTGGTTAGCTTGGATGATGATGAGGAAACAACTAAAATCCATGAGGAAGTGCATAATGAGTTGAATTTACTATTTTCCTCTTCCATGAGCTTAAACAATAACAACTCTAATGATCCTCCTAAATTGAGTGATGCACCGTGATGTTAAGCCCTCGGGTGTTCCTTCTAGTACAACACTTGGATTTTTCCTCCTCACTAGTGATCTATATTCCACATATACTAAACAAGACTAGGATGGATGACCTATTGGATGGTTTTACTCACATGTGCTTTACTTTCAGTCTTTATCTTTCTTTTTTTTCTTTTCTTCCTTTTTCTTTTCTTTCTTTTCAATTTTGATTGCATGTGTGTAATGTGATCCCCCATAATGTTTTGTTTGATGTTTCTCTCTGTATGTGCATTCCTCTGTTTGTTCCTCCATTCTTCTATATGTCGTATGCTTTTTCCTTTTCATTGATCTTTTCTCTTTGATTTTCATTTTCATTTTAATCTTGTTCTTTCCTTTTGGGATGACATAAGGCCTAGACACCCTATGTCTCTTCCATGTTGACCCAAACTATTTTTCACTTTTTTCTTTTCTTCTCATTTTTATTCTGTAGTTTCTTTGTCAATATTTCTTTTTCATTATCTTTCTTTTCATCTTTTTATTGTGTTTTCATCTTTGGGGATGATGACAAGATGTCGACACCCTATGTCTCTCCATGTTGACCCAAAAACATTTTTCTACTCTTTTTCTTTCTCTTTCCTCTATTTTTGTCTTGTGTTTTCCTTTGGGATGATGCAAGGTGTCACAGACACCCTATGTCCTCTTCCATTGACCCAAAATATTCTTTTCATTATCTTTCTTTCTTTCATTTTGGATTAATCAGGTTTTCCCTTTGGGATGACGTGCGAAGATATCGACATCCTATGTCTCTCACATGTTCAACCAAAAGGTTTTTCTTTGTTTTCACTCTATATCATTCTTCCTATTCTATGTGTATTTGGGGAATGATTATAGTTCTGAGCTCTCTAATATCATTTCAACCAAGACATATATTGACCCTGAATCTATAGATCCCTTATGTGTTTTTTGGGGGAAACCCTCTTTTTCTTTTCATTTTTGGCTACTTTAAAGTAATTTCTCGCAACATGGTGTTAGAAATTTATTTAAAGTGAGGGCATACGTTGGTATTATTTTGGCACGATTTAATTTGTACTTTTATTTTCCATGTTCCTTGATGTGATTTTCTTGCTTCAGGCAATGTGTTTTTCTCTTTTTGGTGATATTGGGATTAATGTCCTTCGAGAGATTTATCTACCTTAACATATAACATTCATTTTAGTGGTGATGTAACATAGTTCATTCCCTAAGTTGTGAGTATTTTATCCTTTGATTGGTCCTCTCTTGGAGACATTAAAACAAAAAGTCCCCTAAGATTAAGACCTCAGATGAACTAAGAAAAATTATTTCGTTCATCTCTCTTACTTGTTACATTTTCTTTTTGTACCTTATTAATTTCATGGAGGTATGGATTTTATATGGTCCCTTGGGGCTCACCTAGTGAACAACTAGCTTTGCTAGCCCTTGTGAGTATGTATTTTTTTACCTTATTCAATTCATGGAGGTATGTCTTTTATATGGTCCGTTGGGGCTCACCTAGTGAACAACTAGCTTCACTAGTCCTTATGAGCATGCATTTTCTTTTCATCCTTATCATAGTCATGGGGGTATGATATTGATATGGACTTTTTGGGGCTCACCTAGTGAACAAATAGCTTCACTAGCCCTTCTGACCATGTGTTTTGTTTGCATAGTAGACAAAATGTTTCACTAGTAAACCCTTTTTTGGACAAATAGCCTAGACTTAGTCCACCACATTGGATGACCGGTTGAAGCTTGATCTGTTGCAATTTTTCCTTTTTTATCTTTTATGGTCTATGTTTACGATCTGGTTATGGCTTCATCTATCATCCACAAGTGTGTTCCTTTTTTCCTATGTTGGTTTACTATAGGATCTTGATCCTGGGGGCTTGGCCACTCTCTTGGTTAATTTCATCCTATCTTACTAGCATTCATACATGGGAACCCCTCTTGATTGTGTGGTTGGCTACTTTAGTGTGATTTTTGTTGGTTGTTTTTTTAAGAACCAAGCTGATCTTTAGAATTACCTATGAACTTTTCCATTTCCAATAATTAGAAATATAAAGGGATTTTCCAAACAATGAGTAAAAGATGCAAAACTTCTACTCCTGTGCTTTGTGAAACCTCGGGAGGGCAATCCCACAATGTACACTCAAGAATCTCATATGACTACTATTTTAATACATTCTAAATGAAGTACCCTAAACTGGGCAAGTAAGACCAACCCAAATACTCATTAGAAGGTTTACATAAAACATACAAATCTACAAATACCTCTATGAAATAACATATCTATGCTAAAGAAATGCCACAAGCAACAAAAACAACATCAAGAAGACATTTCAAAAGAAAGATAATCACCTATTCCATATTGATTGGTGTTACATGTGCTAGTAACCCTTTCCCAACCCTTGATCAAAAGCTCTCAAGATGATGTAAATGCAATGAAGATGATGGAGATGAGTTCTCAAATTAAGAAAGTAACCTTGCATAAAAAGTTGTGGATCCATGAATGAGGATTAAGGCCTTTTATAGATTTTCTTGATGAGAGATTGGCCAAGAGGGTGAATGTGGGACTAAAGATCCTCCAATGAGAAGAGGCCACTTGTCAAGGATGATAGGCCAATGGGATGTGCAAAACTTGGAAGAGTTCCCATGAGGGGGGAATTTGAATCTCAAATTTTGCAATAAATTTTGAGAGGGGACAAGAAAAACAGTAATAAATGCAATGTTGGAGGGACAAATCAACTTGTCATGTTGAGGGAAAATGATGAGCTTTTAATAAATCAATAAAATTGATTTATTTGTGCAAGTGGAGATATCTAGAGAATGCAAGTGGGTGAGATTAGTATTTAATCATGGTTAGATTAAATAAATGATGATTATATTAGTTTAATGATGATTAGGTGAGTTGAATTTTAGGACTTTGATATTTGATTTATTTAAATCAAAAATGAAAATATGATTTGATTTAAATGGATGTTTGATTTATTAAAAGGTTGATGATAATGTTTATTTGATTTTAAATGACCTTAGGAAATGGAGATTAATAAATTACCTCTAAATGAATGAAGGTGAACCTAATGTGAAATCTAGTTTAGTTGATGAATGAACTTGATCAAATGTCGTAATGTTAATTTTGCATGTCTACAAGAACAACATGTAATTCTAATATAATTACTCAACAACTTAGTGTATCAAAAAGTGTGGAGGTTCTTTTAACAATACCCTACACTTGGAGCATGATAATAATGAAACATCACAAAATAACTATAGTGGTATTCATTCAAAAAAAATTTAATAAAGAGTTATTTGCTAATGATATAACCCAAAAAAAATGAATTATGAAAAGTTTTCTTGAACCACTGCCTAATACTAAACACAGAGTCAATCTTTACCTATGCAACCTAATACCAATTCTTATACATAGCAACATATAAGCTTCAGAAAAAACTGCATTACAACATTTCCAAATAACATTCTCGACGACCACTTCTTAAAGATATCCTAGCACATAATTCATATGATTTAACAATTTCACCCAATAATTTGCATTAATCTTTTGAATTAACAAGAAAGAATGAAACTAAACATCCATTAGAAATCAAATGGAAATGAACAAAACAATCCTTGATTATATCTTTCATAACTCATAGAAAAAGTATGGAGGAGAGAAGATGGCCATGAAATTGGCATTGCTCAGATTGTATTTGATATCTTTGTTATCAAAATTACATACATAAAAATAGCCTCAAAACCTAAGATAAAACACAAAACATGGTTCATATTCTTTGTTAACAATTCACTATGTAAATTGCAATACAACAAACCCCTACTTGCTTTTCTTGAATTCCTTCCTTTAGAAACAAAGGAGAAAAACAAGCCCTAGTCCATAAATTACACATGTCAATACACTATTGAACCACTACAACATATATTCCATTTTTTAGTTACTATACATTCATAGGTGGTTTGAAACATGTGTGAAAATAAGAGCAGTCTTCATTCATTGTTAGAGATTTGGTCCCACCTTTCAAAAGGCATTTTCAAATAGTTTCATAAAAAAATTTTGCCCACACACACAAAGTGAAAAAGATAGAAAGCATGAAAGAAACAAAAGGAAAAGACAAAGAATATGTCCACATTAGCATACCTGTCATTAATTTAATTTAAATAAATGCACTATATTTTATATGCTTTAGTAAAAGACTAATCTATACTAAATCTAGGCTATGCAATGCATTTTCACTTATACATTATTCATCATAATTACATACTTCAAAATCAAAAATTTCAAATCACCGCCCTTGCCATTTAATATTAATCCACTAGCCCCTCCAAATATTTATCTCTCGATTCTAGGAATTTCTCTTCAGTAGGCCAGTTAAAATTCATGACCTCATCAGCCTTTTCTCTATAAGGTAAGTACTTGGTAAAAATTTGATTGGCCTCTGTATCAAATTATGATGAGACAATCTTTGCATGAGACAACATATCCATATTTATTTTTAGTGTACCCATGTCATATTTTTGACAAATTGAAACTGCCTTCTTCGAAACGGTTTTACTAGTTTCATCTCTCCAATCCTCTAAGGTTTTTATGCTACCATCATCCCTTAGAATGGATGGTAGGAGACTATGTTGCGATTTATGACAGGAAATTACCAATTCCATTATTTTGACTTCCAAAGGTTCAAATTTTCCCCTGTACTCCTCAATTTTACCCACAAGAGAATGAATGGGCTTAAAATTTCAATGGGGTTAGCATCTTGTTTAGCTCAAATTGAAATCAATCTTAGTTCCTTCATCCTATGGATCCATGTTTCCATAAGTGGAATAGCTCTTTCCTTTTCATTGTCAAAATTATTTATAGCATCCACCATGGATGAATAGTTATAATGAATACTATTCAATCTATTATTCACCACTCTATTCAGATGCTTCAAGACTGTAGTGATAATCTCCATATTGTTGCTAAAAAATTCCCTGTCATGATTATCACACTTTCCTTTATACTCATTTGACTACTTGTGCAACTCCTCCCTGCTGATATCTTCCTCATTCTTTGGCATTTTTGATATACTAGGCTCTAATATTGAAATAGGCACAGTTCCCATGTTGTATGGAACAATTTCCCATGAGAATCTTACTTCAAAGGTAAATTCAGGGGGTGCAACTTCTTGTGAAGTGGTAGGGGAGTTAGCACTAGTCTGCTTATGCTTTCCCAACTGGAAACTTTGCAAATTATCATCCAATAATTCTATTTGTGTTTGTAGCTACATATTTTTTTGTCCAAGATTTATATAGTCAACTAACAAATTTTTTTGGTATGTCCTCAACTTCTCCTTTTCTACAGTTATAGATTCTACAGTGGCCCTTGTGAATTGTGCAACATGTATTGACATATTTGCTGCCTCTATAGCTGATGTTTATGATACTCTCTTTATTATTAGGCCTCCATTATAGTTAGGTGTAGGCTCAACAATGTGAGGCTTCATTGTACTTAGGGCTAGAGACCAGATGGTTAATGCATCCCATTGTTCACTAAAGGAAAACCCCTACAATGCAATTGCAACATCTTCTTTTGAATTGTAGAGAGGTCTCTCACATCTCTTTATTTTTTCAAAGGCTATGGTAGAAGGTAAATCCCACTCTAGAAGTAATAAAACACCACTATTTCTCACCAACTCTCTATCCTCCTTTGCAATCATCCTTTGGAACTTAGCTCTCATTTCATTCAAAACCTTTCCTTGGAGGGTAGCATCAATAAAGTCTAGATGAAGACTTCTTCCTTTGGATAGGTTGCTGAAATATTCATCTCTCTTAGCCTTGTAGGCAAACTCCATAAAATCTTGGGACATTATAAATGATTCATCATCCAAAAAAATTATGCATGCTTCCACTCGATTATCATCTTTACCATTAAACCCAGTGAGTTCATATTCCCTCAACCTCATATTTAATTATTGTGTTTCCATCATTGTCGGTGTGGTGAGAATTCCTTCTTGCATTTCCTACTCTGATACCCAAATGTCATCATCAAATTCTTCATCAACATAGTCCACCAAACTAGTTACTTCAACCTTCTGCTTCTTCAATAGTTAATCTTTTGGTGGTGATACACGCAATGGTGCAACATCAATATCAATAATTTCAAGCTTTGTTTCCCTTAGAGGATATGGTGGTAGTATTTGTTGCATAGGAGAAAGAGGTATTTTCTCCTCTTGTTGGGAGGGAGCGGTAATTGCATCATTTTTCTTTGCATTACTCTTTCTCCTTACAAAAAACTTTATTATTGGTTCTTCAGGGGCCTGAGATGTAGATTTATCTTCCTAAATAGGGATTTCTCCTCCACCTTGTTCTTGTTCAATGGGGGATTTCCCCTTATCTTGAATCACCCCTTCACTTTCAAGATGGTGTACTACTATCTCAAAATTTTGGGATACATGTTCCACCTTTTGCATTACATTTTCAATCTCTGGAAGAATATTGAAATCAGTTTTTTAACTTCTTTATCTTTCTCTTCATTTTATTGAAATAAATCCACCTTGATTTTGATTTTTTCTTAATCCAAAATATCAAACACATTTCTTATCACATCCTTTAGGAATTGGAAAATGTGCACAAATTTGTAGCTCTTGTTCCTTTCCTTCAACTAGGCCATGAAAATTTTAGGATCATACCTAATCCTCTCCACTGCTTGTTGCATGTGACAGTCTTTGACTATATCAAGTATCTTATTCCAACCTCACAAAATCAAAGAAGCATGTGTATGAAGGAAAAACTTTTCCTTTTCCTTGATTCATCAATTGTTCATTTTCCACACTTCCCAATTGCCATATTACCTCAAGGAAACAAATTCTCTCTGGCACATATTTTGGTAGCAGGTCAGGTACAATAGTGAAACCATACACCTTAAAACAATGTAATTAGGATATGGGATAACATATCCCCAATTGTGATCAACTCCTAGATTAGACCTTCTTTCCTTGGGTTTCATGAATTCATGCAAGGCTATGGGAATCCTAGGTATATTCACAACCATGGATCTATTTAATTCTAAAGCAAACAAGTTCTAAAATGCCACATAGTCATATGTCTTGTCACCCTTGTCAAGGATAGTATTCCAACACTAAATAGAAAAACCAAGGTACCCTCGTTCCTATCCAAAGTCATATATTTCCCAAAGTAATATGTGCCTTTGAATAGAAACATATGCATCAACAATGATTACCAGCTATACCTTACTCCATCTACACCTTTCTTCAACATTATTAAACCCTCATAAATTCTTTCTGCAAGAAACCCAATATAGTCATATATTGTGCAATATTGGGGGTTCTGAATATGGGCTACCATTTACATCCATGCCATAGGTATTCATATGACATGATCATAACCAATTATCTAGTAGATGGAGTAAAAGGTTTTTGGAAGTAGGAAACAAAATAACTAGTAGGGAAAGGCTCATTATCAAATTTCTCTAATGTAATCCTTCAACCCTCAATTTTTGCTAAGTATCTTGGTAGTATGTGGACTCTGAATGCAATCTTAGTCTTATCATATTTCTCCTTAAGAATTTTTTCATTGATTTTAGGAATTTCATCACTCCACCTGGTGAGTTTGAAAACATAAGAAAATTTATCCTTGGTAATTTTAACCTTTTCCTCCCCATCATATGTTCTTATATTACTTTTAACTAGATCATAATTGGCAGCTACAACTTTAAGCAATTCAACATCCATGTCAACATTAGGTAAAATGAGCTTCCATAGGTCACAATTATAGGAGTTACCCTCTAGAATACCAATGTTTCTATTTCTGAACCAACCAAAGAACAATTCCCACCTAGTATAAGGTAACTTTGCGTCCTTAATAGAACTGTTCTTGTAAATCAAACCATAAAAGCTACTTGTGGAACTTCGAGAAGTAATTGAACCTTAGGTTTTTCACTACTCGAGAGTGGCAGCTGGTCACTAAGGTCTTTACTCAAAATAATTTGGAAGTAGAAGCTTCCCCTTTGGACAAAGATTCTTTTGATTGTGCTTTGGGAGCCATGACACAAAATTATTACAAAGTAGGGTTTTTGGTTTCTTGAAACAAGACTTATGGCTCAAATAATGGTTTGACATGGATTACAATAATGTAGGACCCAAAAATTCTCTCTTACGAATGTCAAACCTTAAAATGCAAAAGCAAGAAAACCCTAAATGAGTCAAAAGGTTTGGGAAACCAAAATTTATCAATAATTCTAATGGGAAGTAATTTACTTATTGGTTCTTTTTCAAGTTGATAACCCTATCCTAGACATCAAACAAGCCTAAAAACCATAGCACGACCTCTCCAAGTGAGTAGAAAATTGTTCACATTGTTCAATTATGCTTTCAAGATAGGTTTCAATAGCTATGCAACCTCCTACCATGGTAGCTCAACATCCTTTGTACTATTAAGGCTATCTCACATGAACTAGAATGAATCACTTTCCCTTAATCAAAGTTTTGAATGCTAGCCATTGATCATGCGGGTGTGTTAATTAATGGACGATCTAGATTTAGTCAAATTGATTTGATAAATCTAACTATACACAGCTACAATACTCATCAAATGACATAAAACCATGTGAAACTACTTGCTGGTGATCTACGAGCTCCACCATCACTTTGTTGTTACAACCAGAATCCACGTGTCTTCTTCCCCTCACCCCTGTAAGTCTTAACCCATGTTCAACTTTCATTAGCGGGGAGATAGGGAAGGGCTAAGATTAAATCTCACAACCTTGATGTACTCAGTCTTTAATCTAAGACCAATTTCCCCTAGCCTTATTCTTCTGACATAAGCAACAACCCAAATTAAAAGATCTCAAACATGTGCATTATACCTTCTTTTAGTAGCACACACTTTATTGCCCATGCCCCATGCTACAATATTTGATTAATATTCACCATTATTCCAATGTTATCCATGCCCTCAAGGTTATTCCACTTGGCAATTGCCTACCTCCCCATTGAGAAATAGGAATTAGGGGTAGGACCCATAAGGGAAAGTACGGAGTATTCAAGATTGACCCACATCACCCACTATCAACTATTGATTCTCTTCAAGCTCCACTTGCTGACTGCTTGGAACACTCGGCCCACAGTTGGAAATGACATGCGGCAATCACCCATTAGCCCGTGTCATTATTTTATTGGAAAATAAAAATTAATAGGGTGGCAAGGGGTGGCCAAGATGTAGCAACCACATTCATTCACCACAATTGATTTCCTTTTAGTACTACCCATAATCTTTAACAAAGACACTGGGCCTGCCAATGCACAAAACACATGGCTTACACCCACTAGCATGTGAGAATAAAATAATAGGAAGTGAGATAGAATGGGTGCATGGGGAATGGTGATGATTTTCTTGAACGAATTTTCATCATGGATTTTCATATCTACACATGCAAAAATTGTCAATTTTAAGAAGGGGACCTAACTAGGTCGATGGGACCAAAACCCATTGGATTAATGAGTTAAGGTTCAAATGATTTTAGCACAAAATATTTAGCTCAACTTTGGAAAATTAAAATAATGGCCAAACATATGACAAATGATAAAACTAGACCATAGGGCCAGTTATTTCATGGATTCTGATGGCATGAGATGTGACTTAAAAGACTGGGAACTAGTTGTGAGCAGTCAACAAAAATTTAGAACCTTGGAAAGGATATAAGCCCAAGGTTTTTTTAAGAAGGGTCCTAGATAACATAAAACTCTTGAACATTATAGTAGAGAAAAACCATAAGCCCTTAGATACAGACCTAACTTCAAAATTTAACAAGATATTGAGATGGAACATGAAAATTTTAGGGGTTGCATTAGTGGATTTGACTAGGGATGCATGTCTCTCATAGGCATGGAGAGATCCTAGAATCTTAGGTTGAAGCAAACTAGCCAAAACATGAAAAAAAAAACTAGGGAACTACCTGGACTAGGCAGGAAGACAAAATTGAACATAACCAAAGCAAACTCACCTATATAAAAAATGTACAGAACCAACAATGTACATGGAATCATAACATACTTAGGAGAAGTATGGCTTTAAGAACTATCCATGTACTAACAATTCAAAAGGTTCACTTGTCAAGCTTTGGAGGAAATATGAATCATCTTCATGTGTACTAGCTATCAGATAAGGGCCTAGCCATAATGCTTGAAAATTTTCATGCTTACCCTTATCTTGAGCCCTTGCATTCTAGGCTAGTACCATACTATTCACCTAAAATTTTCTAGGGGAAGCTCTCTTGTCATGCAAGTGCTTGACTTGCAACTACAGTTTTACATTTTTGGCATGAGCTTCTCTTCTAGTTTCATCTAGTTGTACTAGATTATCAATTTTTTGCTGCATATCATCACATATATCCTCATCATATTCTTGAACAAACTTATACATCTTTAGCAAGTTATTTTGTGGTAGCCTAGTATCCCAACCACACACCAAACCAAATGGTGAATAACTAGTGGCCTTCTTCACAGTGACCCTATTTTCCCAAAGTGCCATCTTTAGCTTTGAATCCCAAGCTTTCTTGTTCTTCTCTATCACTTTTTTGGTGATTTTCATTAAGCTCTTATTACTAGACTCAACCTGACCATTTCCTTGAGGATGGTAAGGTGAAGAATAAGAAATTTGTATGCCATGTTTTTCACAAAAATCCTTGAATTCCTCTGATTTGAAAGACATAGCGTTATATGAAATGATCTTCTCTAGGATTCCAAACTTGATTAGAATATTATTCAATAGGAAGTCCACCACCACTTTGCTTGTTTCTTTTCTTATTGGTATTGTTTCTATCCATTTTGCGAAATAGTCAGTGGAGAAAAAGGATCCATGAGCGCCCTCCACTAGACTTTTTTGGTATTTCACCAATGAAGTTAATCCTGCATTTTTTGAAAGAAGCTTGAACAAAAATAGGCATAAGTGGTAAATTCACTAAAAACTTCAATTTTCTTGCAAATATTTGACAAGCATCACAAGTCTTAAAAACTTGTCGGCATCCCTAAAAAACATTAGGCCACTAGAATCCTGCCCTCAAGATCTTATGAGCAATGGTATTTTCCATGTAATGGCCACCACATACTCCATTGTGCATTTCGTACAAGATTTCTAATGCATATTTTCCATCCACGCATTTCAAAAATACACCATCATGGCTTCTCCACCATAGTTTATTTTCAATAATCACATACTTTATGGAATGCAACTTTAGTGTTCTCTTGTCAATCATGGCTTCTCCACCACAGTTCAATTTCAATAATTACATACTTAAATGGCATGCAACTTTAGTGTTCTCTTGTCATTGTCAACCATATATGTAGGACATTGCAAAGTTTGTAAATATTGGACAATTCTTCTGTACCAACCACATGTTTGATTATCACAAATAGGTGCAACATCAATAGTCTCTATGTGATTAACCTAATTAGCATCCAAATTAGTTTTTCCATCAATTTGGCTAGGCCCTACCCTCTCACTAACTTGGTAATCTGGACATCAATGTTGAATTCTTCGATCCTGTTGATCCATCTACATCTTTTGCCTATAATTTCTTGCTTAGTGAAGATATATTTCATAGCAGGACTGGGTACAAAAGCTATTACAGTATCCCCCATGAAGTAAAACCTAAAATTCTTCACAACCTTGACTAGAGCATATGCTTGTTTTTCAATTATATCATACTTAAGCTTTGCAACCCACAAAAAATTTCTAAGGAATGCAATGGGTTTTCCATAGCCCCGCTCATTTTTTTTGTAGTAAGACAACAACAATAGTATGGAATGAAGCAAAGGAGAAAATGAGCATTGGTTTAGAGAAATTTGGAGATTTCAAAAATAGTGCTTCCTTAATAGCTCGTTTAATTTTCTTGAATACCTAACTAAATCCTCACTCAAAACCACCTTCTCTCCCTTCTTCAACATCTTAGAGACTGGTCTTATGATTTCTACAAAGTTAGTCACAAATCTCCTCAAGAAATTGATTTTTTCTAAAGAATGACTAAATTCCTTTAACATTCTTTGGTTGAGGGATATTATCTATGGTTGCCACCCTTTCAAGGTTAATCCTCACTCCCTCTTTCGGCACAACGTATCGTAGTAGTTTACCTTCAATGACCCCAAAAACATATTTCTTTAGATTCAGTGAGATCCCATACTTAAAGACCTAAAAAATACCCTCTCCAAGTGTATGCAATGATCTTCCTCTTTCTTGGAGTAGGCTATCAAGTTAAGTCA